>PVJH01013732.1:0-24614 GCA_004026705.1 Nesogale talazaci
AAGAAAGTCCTCTGAAGTTTATGAACTAAACACTTAGAGGGTTAGATTTCAAGGGGAAATGTCTCAATGAAATAGAAAAGAAGGAAAAACTAGACGTATCAAGAAAAGATTTGCTTCATAGATTAAAGCTAAATGAAAATAGACATTTGCTACATAGCAGTATGGAACAGGCAAGCAAAAAACTAAATAGGCAATAAAAAAGTAAGAGGAGGAAATGGGTCTTTCTGTGAAAAATCCTAAGTCACACTTCCTGAGCAGTTACTGCATTCCATTGTTTTAAGCATGTTAACTCACTTAATTCTCAGAAGAATCTCAGGAGGTTGGTACTCCTGTCAATCTACGCCTACAGAAGCTAACCATCTTGTTATTGATCTCACAACAAGTAAGTGGTACAGCCAGAATTCAAACCCCTGACATCTGCCTATTGGATGTTGTGCTGTGTTGCTAATGTGGGGTTCTTTAGGGCACCTTAATTTCAGCTGGTTTGTAGTAGCGTCTGTTGGGATCTTCCAATGATGTTCTGTATCCATCTCTCAAGAAACGCTTAAATCCATATTTTCCTTTTAATTTTCTAACCACTTTATCAAGAGTCTGGCTAAAGAGAACTTCATCATCCAGGGCAAATGCAGGATAACTGATACAAGGGAGCAGGGCAGCATCTGTGTTCTGGGACAATAACAAAGAGAACAAAACAGACGGGTCAGCAGTGACATGATCAACCCAGTCCAAGGAGAATCACGGAGGTCAACAATCAATAAAATTACCTAACAATGGAAGAGCGCTTCTCCAAGGAACATACATACATTTACATGGAAGTTTTAGCAAACTTTTTTTTGTTTGTTTGTTTTTGTTTTTTGGGCATCACTGCTCTCTGGTGGTGAGAGTAGGAGGCCCAGCCCCACTGCTGGAATTGAACCTCTGTCCCAGTGGGCCGCAGTCCCACGTACAACCACTACGCCACCGGGGCTCAGCGCAGCAAACTTTTTACAAAGGAGACAAAACTACATATCCATCAATGGATGAGTGGATAAACAAACTACAGTATATACAGATAATAGAATATTACTCAATATTGAAGATTAATGACAGATATGCAAAACATCTAATTATATGGATGAATCTAGATGATATTACACTGAATATTTCAACCACAAAAGGACAAAAACTATGAGGCCACTACTGAGGTCAAGATAAGGTTTATAAATGGAAAGAAACATTCTTTGAAAATTACCAAGGATGGGAGAGGTAGGGGGAAACATAACTAAGTAGAGAACAGCCACATAATAAATTGGGTAAAGAGAAGGGCAATAAGAAAGAGACCAGCCAAAACAATTAAGGCAAAGAAAGACATTGGAAAGCAAAAGAGCTAAGCCATCAAAGGTAAATATTATTACATACATAATTCTGTAATAATAGTAATAAACAATAGTAAAAATAATAATATTCAGGTTGGACATGGGGGGAAGGAAAATGGGACGTCAAATAGGAAGGGGTTGACAAACGTTAATAAAATAATTTCATTATCTTTTAATTCTATTTTTCCATTAACTTTTTGAAGTATGTTTGCTCATACTGAAAGAAGCAATTTCTACATGTGTATTTATATGCTCTGTCAATATTTCCATAAATAAACTAAACAGAAGGAAGTAGCCTAGTAAATATTTTCCATAATTAAAAAATAAAACAGAAAACTATAAAATTGAGGAAATCAGTTGCTAGACACAGTGGTTTGGGACCATCGTCTTGGAGAATACCAAGGTCAATGGCCCAGAGTTCACAAAGACAACATTCAACATTAGTGAGCAGTCATTAGGTTTTGCTTCTGAGTGTCCACTTAAGGACCAACTTTCTGGTCTCTTTCAGTCGGGAGAAAAGATGTTTGAAGAAAAGAAAAAACACAAAGAAACAATTAGTCAAGTAAACTAATGAATCATGTGAACCTCAACCTCCACAAATCTAAGACTGGAAGAATTAGATGGTACCCGACTACTTTTGCCCACATCCTCTGAAAGGGATTATACAGGAGATCCTGGATCAAGACTATAAGAAGTGCAACAAAACTAAAATCATTCTTTAAAAAAGCAAATGAGCAAACAACAACAACAAAAACAAAAAAACAGGCTTACTGATCTGACTTACTGCTTTACTTTTAAGGTTTGGAACAGAATTTACCCTTTCAGTCAAGATCAGGCTGTAAGGTAAAACAAAAACACTAAAATGGCATACACTCTTTAGAATAGTTAATCATGGGAGATAAAAAGAGGAACATTTTTCCAGGGATATAGTTCATAAAGTAGAAAGAGAGAAAAGGATGAATGGAAATGCTAAACACAAGAATACAGTGGGAAGGGTGCTCTTACATTGTCAGGCTAGCAATCAATATCACAAGACAAAATGTGTATGAATTATTGAGGAGAAAACTATTCAATTCAAGTTTACAATTGCTCTCACAATAAAAAAAAACAAAACCAAGAAAACCTTTATTCATTAATAAAAAGCATTTTCAAAGTTCAATATTGAACTCAAATTTTAACATGCTAATTATGGCAGTGTGAAAAAAATTGAGCTCCAATGATTAGACATCACAATTTAGTTTGCTATAAGAATTTATTCTTTGTTGTGAAAAATAAAAATAGTGTAATGTCCTAAAATTCACTGAATAAATGAGCAGTCATTAAAATTTATATTTATATATTGTATATTATATTTATTATTTATATTTTGACATTTTAAATATGCTTATTGGTATGGGATTTTGCCCATAAATATGCTGCTTGTTAACAGAACTAGGTTATCAAATATGATCAATAATATGGTGCTAGTTTTATTAAATTAAAATATCAGAAAACAAGAGAGCTTAAAAAAGCTTGTGAAAAACTGGAATAAAAAGACAATGTAATTTTTTCACAAATTTTTGAAGCCCTTATTTGTGCACAACATGTCTGGAATTAGTTTATATACCCAAATAGTGTTACCCTAAGATTACATATGAATGACAGGATGATGGGTAAATAGCAAAGATGATCAGACAAAAAAAAGTTAATTCATTAATAGCAAAAAAGGAAAGAAAAAGAATTTTACTTAAAACATAAATTATGAAAAATCATTATATAATCTTCCATAACTAAAAAATATTCATTTTAGTATATATATTACTATTTTTTCAAGAAACGAATATGGCTATTTTCTGTGTCTTAGAAAAAACTGATCACTTCTTAAATGTCTCTTCTACGGTCTTTTATGAGGGACCTTGACCATATCGAGTACTTTCTTGGAATAGAAAACAAAACAAAACAAAATCATAAATGACAGCCGACATGAATTAATTTAAAGATGACTTACATGAGATCTGGACTCTCTGGGTAAGAGGGAGCACAATGTCTGTCTGTTGCGATTGTGAGCATCGAGATCCACAAATATAACCGACCAAGAACAGCCCTGGAATGAGAAAGATTGAAAACACTTTCTAAATGAATGAAAAAGGACATATAGGTTATTTGGCATTCTGATCGTAAGAAATGTCATAGAAATACTAATTTTTTAATATATTTGCTAATGGATAACAGAAGATATTAATTTTTTTCTAGAAATAATTTTAGAATTTCTTTCTTTTTTTTTTTAAATAGGCATCACTGCCCTCTGGTGGTGGGTGTAGGAGGCCCAGCCTTTGCTCTTGTGAGCTGGAATTGAACCTCCATCTCAGTGGGCCGCAGTCCCACGCACAACCACTACGCCACCAGGGCTCAGCCCAATTTTAGAATTTCTTAAAGCATTAATGAATATATTAATTGAATAATAAAAATATTTAAAATTTAAATGATTTTCTAATATTTTTATCTTTAAAATATATAATTAATAATATTCATCTTAATGAAAATACAAATATGTAATTGAGTGAAAAATTTTGACAATAATGAATCCATATTCATAAATCTGACTTACATATTCCTGATAAACAACATTGATCATAAGATAAAAATAGATATAAAAAATCCATAAAATATGAAAATAGTAGAATCTCAAAAAATAATGAAAATAGTATCAGCAAATGTTCATAGTATCAGCATATACTGCATTCTTCCCATAAATTATCTTATTTAATACAATTGAGTATGCACCATTATCCCCATTTTTTCCAAAAATACTCTACATTCTTAGCTTAATAAAGCAAGCAAGTGTTCAAATAAGGGTGCATTTGTATTAGAGGACACAAACTCAAGCTTTAATTCCTAGGGTATACAATCTCCCACACTAAAAAACTCATCTTTTAAGTTAGAATTAAAAATGGATGAAACAAAATATCAATTGGCTTAATAATGAAGTCAAAATTCTATAATCAACAACAAAGCTATAGGGAAACATGGCTTTGTTCTTTAATAAGAGAGGTAAATATTTTGAAAACAAAGATAGTTATATAGAAATGCGAGACTTCTATGACAATATACGTAGGAAAAAGGTGAAATTAACTATACAAATTTCATTTTGTATAAATATTACCTTCTTAATCTCACCCCAACCTCACCACTTTCAAAGATGAATTCCTCCTGAAAATAAAATTTTGACCTAATCCGTCACCTAGACTGAAACTCCTATCTCTAGGAGTAGTAGGACCCACATTCAAATGTCAGACCGCCCTCCCCATGGATGCTTTTCCTGTAAAACTATACCAGAATATTTGCTCACAAAAATGGTATGATTTATCATTCAGAATGAGAAATCTTTCTGACTAGTGAATGAAAGTGAACAGGAAATCAATAAGACTGTCTCTTAATTCCCATCTCTACTTATTCAACAACTTTCTATAATGAATGCCAAGGGCAGAATTCTGTGCTTTTTGTTTTAAGGAAGTCAAACAAAATTGAACTTGACCTCTGTTCTCAGCCCAATACTAACATGATTGCTTTATAAAAAGACTATAAATGGCAGTTGATTTTAAGGGCTAAGCAATTGGCTTTGATAGATGAATAAAATGGCAACAGACCTCAAGAGTTAACAAAAGAAACACAAAACATGGGAGTGAGCATTTCATGGAGAAGATGAAGGAAGACCAGTGTTGGGATCTAGTTGGATATGTTTCTTAGAGGCTAGCGCTAGAGAATGAACAGAGAATTAACATTGAGAGAAAAAGAAGATTCTTCATCTATCTGTACGCTACTAATTAATAAAGTATTATTTTTTAAAAGTTGACTTTAAAATAATTACCATATATAGTCACGTATAAGCTGAGTTTTTCAGCACACTTTTAATGCAGTTTTTGTGGTAAGATTAGGTGCCTCATCTGATATTCGAGTTAACTTATACTCAAGTATACATGGTAAGTAAAATAGCAATTTTGACAATTTTCTATATTATTTGATTAATGTAACCCAACATTTGTTTTTTGGCCATAAATAAATAATTTGTTTGTAAAAATGTATCAAAGTTTCCCTGATAGACTGCCAGCCTCTGAGAAACATGGTTGCAGGAATAGGGGCCTCATTTTAGAAGTATATTTTAACATTGGGACCAAAGCTAGATAAGTATATTGTGTGCCTTTTAAATATATATATACGACGAATTCATATTCCATGAAGATAAAATTCAGCTAAGGCCCATGAGCAGATATCTCTCTATTAAAAAATAGGATTTAAAAAAAATGGTCATCAAGCAGTGCGTACACATGGCACTAATTATCACCAACTTTAAGTCATCAGACACATCAATTTCAAGCTGCAAATTTCAAAGGATACTTGACTCTTTTGCATAACATGAGCAATCTCTCTAGTCATCACCTTTTTTGAGTTTGCTCTCAGTTCATTTGTCAGTATTTTGATTCACAATTAAAGACAAGAATATGAAAGGATTGTGTGTGAGAGACACAACAGAGTATCTTATTAGCTTTGAATATTTTATTTTCTTTCATTTCCTGAAATCATCACAACTCTGCCAGATTCTTTCTCTACTAAAGAGTTACTTTAAGACTGACAGCTCAAACTTTACTATAATCTTTTATATAATTAAAAAATTTTTTTAATTTTCTATAATTTTCCTCCTCTTATAATGGACTGAAAGATTATTCTCTCACTGTCATAAGGACTTGAGCTCCAGTAGGGAAGGGTTGTCCTGAACGCTAAAAATTTTCCCTAGTCATTAGGGTAAACGCTTCTGGGCTGGCCATCAAGGCTGAGGATGCCATCCTGAGGATAGCATTACTAATAACATTTAACTCAGTTCAAAGTGAAGTAATAGGTTAAGATTTTCTGGATCCTTCTTTCCCTCATTCCTGAATCTAAGTTTCTGAATCAAGATTATTTACTGTACATGGTCTATTCTATTCTATTTCTGGAAGTAAAATCATGTGACAAATTTCCTTCGGTGCACTTAATTATTTGATTGGCTTTTCTAACTTTGTAACTCTCACCAGACAATCGGGTAGGGCCAGGGAGACCAGGTGTTAGAGAAGATGATAATAGGATTGTGTAGTAGCTAACAAGATTAGGTGATTGCTAACAAGGTTAAATGTGATTGGAAAACCTTGGAACTCTAATGTGAAGATTGTCATGCTGTAGGTGTAAGATGTGCCAGGTGAGAATCAAACAAAGAGGATATCCCTACCAGCAAGGAAGGAAACTCCAAATAGAGCATGTTATTTGGACCAACGGTATCTCTGCATGAAATCACATACATTCAGGAAACAGAAGGCTGTGAACCTGAGACTTAGAGAAGTGGAGACAACAGAGGCAGCAGCACTGAAAGCATGAGGCAAACACATAAGCGTCACACACTAAGATTCAGGTACTTTAAATGGCGCAATTGAAAATAAGAACTGACCACTACTAGACACACACGTAGCTCCCTATTTGGTCAAAGAAAGCAGGAAAGAGACTCATATCTTTCTGTGCTAGATGTTGCATTACTCTGACTAAGGGACATCTTTGAGATCTTCTCTAGAAGCTATTTCTTCCAATCTTTTCATTTCTCATATGTATTATCAGTATTTAATGATAACAACAAGGGGACATTGGGGGTTTAGTCTTTCCCAAACATATTATCTTCTTATTCATATCAGAACCTTTTAGGTTGTCTTATTATTGATTTCTTTTTTAAACGAAGAAGTCTAGACAGCCAAAGTTACCAATAGGAAAATAGCACAGACAGTGATCCTAAGTCTTCTTACTCTAGCACAATTTTATTACTTTTTGTCACAACATCCTCCTACATTAAAAAAGATTTTCTGTAAAAAAAACTTTTTTAATGGTAGATTTGCCACCAGAAAAGTTGTCGGTAAAAACCATCTCAAAAACCTGGATGACTCCCACCACCTGAGGGCACTGATGCCTAAAAAAAAAAAAAGAAAAGAAAAAAAGAGAACCTGGATGAAAATATGAAAAGACCCATTTCAACACTGTCATCACTACTGATCTACCGATTCTGGCAAGTCATTTGTCACCTGATTTACAAAGGTGGAGGATCGACAAAAGAACCACTAAAAAATTCAAAAAGGAAGTTATTGAGAAGGGGAAAGGCTCCTTCAAGATGGTTGTGTCTTATATGAGCTGAAAACTGAACATAAGCTGGCATCATCATTGCTATCTCCCTGTGAAAATTTGAGGCCACCATGTGCTTACTATGTGACCATCATCAATGTTTCAGACATCGTTTTTATTACAAGCATGATTACAGGAACATCACTGGCTGATGTACTGTTCTGATTGCTGCTGCTGGTGTCGGTAAATTTTAAGCTGGTATCTCCAGCTTAATAGGCTGGACCCATGAGTATATCCTTTTGACATACACATGAGTGTGAAACAACTAATTGTCGCTGTAAACAAAATGGATTCCAACGAACCATCCTCTAGCTAGAAGGGATAAAGAAAATGGTTAAGAATGTTAGCACCTACACTAAGAAAACTTCCACATCCCTAACACAGTGGCATCTCTTCTAATTTCTGGTTGAGAAGGCAACAACATGCTGAAGTCATTTGTTAACATGTCTAGGTTCAAGGGCTGAAAAGTTGCTTGTAAGGATGGCAATGCCAGTAGAACTATGCATCCTGCTTCAACTAAGAAGCCCCCGTACCTGCATCTCTAGGATGTAAACAAAATTGATGGTATCAGGACTGTCGCTGAGGGCTGAGTAGACACTGGTGTTCTGAAGCCTGGCAAGATGGTCACCTTTGGTCCAGTCAACATTACCATTGAAAAAGTGTTTTGAGGGCTGAGCCCCGGTGGCGTAGTGGTTGTGCGCGGGACTGCGGCCCACTGGGATGGGGGTTCGATTCCAGCTCCATGGAGCAAAGGCTGGGCCTCCTACTCCCACCACCTGAGGGCAGTGATGCCCCCCTCCTCCCCAAAAAAAGTGTTTTGAAAAGCACCATGAAGCTTTGAGTGAAGCTTTGCTTTGGAATACTATATGCTTCGAAGTTAAGCGTATCCCTTTCAATGATGTTTGCCATGGCAATGTGACTGGTGACAGCAAAAAATGGCCCACCATCTTCAGGTGACCCTCCTAACCCACTGAGGCCAAATCCGTGCTGTATATGCACCTCTGCTGGATTGCCATACTGCTCACATTGCTTGCAAGTCTGCCTAGTTCAAGGAGATTGACTGACATTCTGGTAAGAGGCTGGAAGATGCTCCAAATTCCTGAAGTCAGGTGATGCTGCCATTGTTAACATGATTCCTGGAAAAAAAACTGTGTGTGTGGACAGTTTCCCTTATTATCCTCTTTTGGGTACTTTTACTGTTCTCGATATGAGATACATAGTTGCAGTGGGTGTCATCAAGGCAATGAACAAAAAAGGCTTCCTAATTTAATCACAGTTCCAATCTAATAGCAATTAGTTCTTACAACATGGCTTTGCTTGCTAGCAGCCCTCCTGAAGCAACATGGAAGATATGGGTGCTGCGAAAAAGGTGTGGTGAAGAAACTGGATAATGCCCAGTTATTGGGGTCTTTTAAAGGCTTGTTTTCAAGAAAGCAACAATATAAGTGAAATGTCAACTAAGCCCACATGGAAGATGTACACCCATATCTGTGATCCAAGGACTAGGAAAGGTATAATCCAAATGCTCAGGGAAAATGATAGCAGAGCTTAAACTGTGAAATTCTGGTTTATGGAAAGCTATGTCTGACAGTGGGAGCCCAAAGTACATAGGGAATAAGACTTTTGGTGATTCCACCATGAACCATAAGTGAGAAATCAGCATAGGTTGGTTATTAGATAGTAATGGAGAGATGCTTGTAGGAGATTAAAATGATAAATCTGACTTGAATGGTTAAAATTTTAATAATCTCCCTTAGCATACACTTTGAATTTGATCTGGTTTTAAATATTTTGGTTTTGTTCCCCCATTCCTATCCCACCCCAGATTAGGGCAAATCTATGCTGTATTTTGTTATTGGAGGTGGCATTCTTGACTATCTGAATTTTTCAGTATATGAAACCAAGATTCATGAATCTGTAGAGACAACACCTAGAATAAGGGTCCCTGGAGAGCACAGTAGAAGAGGGAGGGAGTAATGGGGAGCCAATATACAGGAGTATAAGAATGAAAATATTTGAAAATGATTATAGTGATGATTGCACAATACTGCTTGATATGACTATACTAGTGAATGGTATGATGCCTGGATTAGGTCCTAATAAAATGATTTGGAGGTACAAAAAGGTTACTAGAATTAATTCTAGCCTCAATCTAAGAACAATTAGTTATGACATTAGCTCTGCTTGACACTCAACTTCAGGAAAAAAACACTTAGAGGAAGGTATAATGAAGCTGGACGGTAAAATATAGCACCTATCATTTGATCTCCCTTATAATACTTTTAAGATTGTTCTATTATATTTGGCTTTTTTTTCAAATGAGACTATCAGTTTTACTTTTTAATTCTTGATAGTTTCCTTTGTGCTTTTAAATGTTTCTTCTGTATTGATATCCAGGATAGGTAAATCTATAGAGGCAATGACTGGAGTAACAGCTCATTATGAGGATCTAATTATGATGAGCACAAGGATGAAGAAAATGTTCTAAAATTGATTGTGGTGATATTGTACAACTCTTCTTGATGTGGTTGAAATAGTGAATTGCATGATATGTGAAGTATCTGCTAGTAAACTGTTGGAAAACCAGAGGGGGTTGCTGGAGCTGGAAGATGAACTACTCTGCTCAGAAGGCTAAATGAGCATTACCCATACCACCTGTCACTCATGTCTTAATCAGTGGTAGAAGAATGTCCCAAAACTGTTTGTCTCAATTGGGAATTGAACTTTAAAAGTCAAAGACTAGTTCATGATAGCAATGCATCATAAAACTTTAAAAAGCACAAGAATGCTTTTGAGGACCCTATGTTTCATTTAAAAAACAACAGTTTTATTGGGTCATAATCCACATGCCATACAATTCAACAGTCCAAATATATTAAGAAAAGTTGTGCAACCATTATCACAATCTATTTTACATTTTCTTCTTTCTTGACCTCTTTATTAGCTCTGCATTTCCCCTCAAGAATCTACTAATCCAGTTACGGTCTCTGTAGATTCACCCACCCTGAGTTTCATACACTGAAAAACATTCAAAACCACAAAACAAAGAAACAGAAAAGCTAAAAAAATTAATAAATGGGAAAAAACCTCAACCGAAAAGAAAGTAGAAAATATTAAAAACTAGAGAAGGGTCATAAGGGACATCAAATGATAAGGTATTAAATTTTAACATACCATAATCTACCATAATCCACTTTCCAAGGCACTCTACATAGCACCAAACTTATGCACATTCAGAAGGAATTCACCGGAGGTTTGATTCATGTGTATCGACTTCACTTTCACTTTTTAAATGCTGATACAACTATTAAGTGGGTCAAAAGGGAGTTCCAATAAGGTGCCGCATTTTAATCTATTATCTCTAAAATATACTGTTAAGAGAGCAAGGATTTTAACTTCCCTCAACTATGGTGGGAGGGGAGTCACCAGAGGCTTAATTTATATGTGAATCCTGCCAAGAGATTTCGAGCTTGTAGTGTCATCCACAGCCTTCTGCAAACGGGGTGTTAAACTTTGATCCCATTTCCTCTTTTGAATTTGCACTATATTATTTAAAACCCTGGATTGCACAGATTGGTGTACTTCTTCCATGTCGGCTTGACACCTCACTTAGATGGCTGCTTGTTTGAAGACAAGCCTTTAAGACCCCTGGTGCTATTCTTTCTGGTAGCCCAATACCATCTAACTTCATCACTGAACTTTGCTATATCACCCAAATCTTCAGCGATTTATCAAAGGTTGAGCGTCAACCATGGCTAATGTAATAAAAACTAAATAGTCTTAGAGTGGGGCTAGAAATAATTGCAAACTCAAGATCCATTTGCAGATCTATATAACATGTCTATCTATTATATATGTCTTTGGCTCACCATAGAAAATCATTGTCATTTTATGTTAGCATATGTTTCTTTTTTGTGTGAGAGTTTTAACTTTTTAGTTTTTTAAGTCAGTAACTTTTACATTAAAAAACTTTGACCAAAAGTTAGTCACATAATTTTAAGACCTAAACAGAAAGTTTAATGAAAAAATTGTGTTGTCTTTTGGTCGATGCACACACACGCGTGCATGCACGCATGCACCCAAAAAAACCCAGAATTTTTTTCCAAAGCTATGTATTAAATTTTTTTTAACGAAATAACCTTATCATCTTCAAAGGACTGTCCATTACACATCACACATTTGTTAAATCTGCTATTCCATTCTTGGAAACATTTTTCAAACATATCTCTTTGGATGGCTGATAGCACTTTCCTTGTTTTATCTTCACCTCTTCTAAGTCATCACATAACTGCTCTTTCATGTCCCTCTTTATTTGATAAAACAAAAAGAAGTTGCACAGAGCAAGGTCAGGTGAGTAACATGCGTGGGGCAAGAGAGGCATACTGTTTTTTGCCCAAAACTGGTGCACTGAAATGGCTGTGTGAGCAGATGCCTTGTCGTGGGGGCAAAACCAGTCCCAAGTCTGCCTTTGATGTTGCACACCGTTGTGCAATCTTCTCAGAACCTCTCACTAGAACACTTGAGAAAGAATCTGACATAGTGGAATGAACTCCAAATGTACTGTCCCCCTCACATCAGTTGAATTTTTCTTCATTTTGGTGGGGAGGTACCCTCTTGTGTACACACACACACACAAACACACACACAAAATGCTACTAGGTGTCTAGTTCACACATGCACAGGCTTATCCTGAACAAAACATTTCTTAATATAGCTCTGTAATCAGTAGATGGCTGAAGACAAATTATTTCTGAATATACTTGTCATGGTCTCACTAAGTCACCTTCAAAAAGAAGATCTAATCAAAGCAGTGACTTCTGAAAGGATCTGCTGGCCCCCTTCAATTCAAGGCAGAGAAATTACTCAGAGGTTTCAGCAACTTTATTTTGGGGATTCCAAAGGGATCCCCTTTGTTTTGATTTGTTTACAGATTACAGAATGATCATATGGGTTTATAATATTAAAAATATTCAAAATTGCACTGCTGACAGAAAGTCCTGGAAAGTTGTGCTGAGAAATATTTTTTTATATTATGATGATTGTTCGCTCCTCAAAGATAGCAAGAGCTAGCCTATGGAAACCTATGTAGACAACTTTACCTGGTTCACCCAATAATCTTATGCTCTCCCATTCCCATTTGATTTTCTCCCAAAAGTAAAACAAAAACAAAACAAAGAAACACTTACAAGGAACACAATTTGAGTCTCTTGAAAATGTCAAATATTTGACTGTAATATGGTTTTAATTGAAGAATGTGAATTCTTCAGGGGAGCGGTTACAGAAAGAAATACAGTCATCAGATGTGTATAGTCCTAGCAAGAAAGAATTGCTATATAATGTGCTATTAAATAATATCCCCAGTTTGGTATTAATTCCTTTTGACTTATTCTTATATATATGCAAGCATTCTTGTATATATTGATATCTATGCATATTTCAGTGTATCAAAAGAGAGAGAAGTGACAGGGAAGTGAAAAGTACTGGAAAAATGCGTGAAATTTCCATGAGTATGCTGATCCTTTCATAGAGATAAGGAATGTTGATCCAATGGCCAGCCTACTATATATGGAGACTCTATAAGGTTAGAAGTAAGGGGCATCATGGTTTGCAATAGGTTCATATACTCCCAAGTCCCTAAGCCTTCCAGAGTCCTTCCAAATCTGGACTCAGAAGTCTTGAGCAAAGAAACAGAATGTGGGCAGTAGATGACTCACAGTCTCTCTTCTCTTCCCTTTTATGTCAGTGGCCATTCTTCATATAGTTTCTATCCTAGCCTACATATAACTAGAGGGTATCTTCTACCAGATACTAGGGTAAGAGAAGGGGTTTTGTATATTTTTCTAGAGACGAGAAAAACAGTGCTTGAAACTGTTCTTAAAAACAATACAGAGAAGCTGAGCCCCGGTGGCGTAGGGGTTGTGTGCGGGTCTGTGGTCCACTGGGATGGAGGTTCAATTCCAGCAGCGGCTCCACAGGGGCAAAGACTGGGCCTCCTACTCCCATCACCAGAGGGCAGTGATGCCCCCCACAAAAAAGACAGAGATACACAGCATTTTAGTTACAAGAAAAAACAATCATGTCAATCTTTTGCATGTTAACAAAATTTTCTAAAATTCTAAAATTGCATGTTAATAAAACTTTCCTTTCTGGCTACAACTTTTTTCCATTGCACTGACAACTAAATCGCACTATGTCTTGACTCATTTAGTCTGTGTGTGTGTGTGTGTGTGTGTAGAAGCGACTGAAGGATCACATGAATATGTAAAGCAAACTTTTCAGCTGAGGCTAATGCTAGATTTAAACTTCCAATTCTTTGGATACACATATTGAATGAATTTCCAATGGAATGAGTTATATATTAAATGAATATGAACTAACATTAAAAATATTTGTATCAGTTCAAGAATATTTGCAATGAAAAGACCTCAAGAAAACACAAGAGAATAGAGGAACAAATGTGTTGATAATAAAAATTCTTTACCAAGTACGGGTTGCTACACAAATTTCAGGCATCCTCTAATTAGAGGAAACTGATTTAACTCACGAGCAGCCACACTAAAAAAATAAGCAAAAGTGTTGTTGCTTTGTTGTTTTACCTGATTGCCAAAAAGGTTGAATCCATTAATTGCTTCTAGAGCTGCTTTTGCTAGGCCAACAGAGCTAAAGGAGAAATGAAAATATATTATTATTTGTGATGTATCTATCTATTAAATAAGACTATTACCTGATAGATATTCATAAATAAGTTTACTAAGACTTGTAATACTTTGGATAAAAGGAATAATGTCTATGAAACTTTATAGTTACTGACACAATTTTTTTTTTTTAGGCATCACTGCCCTCTGGTGGTGGGAGTAGGAGGCCCAGCCTTTGCTCCTGGGAGCCGGAATTGAACCTCCATCCCAGTGGGCCGCAGTCCCGTGCACAGCCCCTACACCACCGGGGCTCAGCCCCACAATTTTTTTATAGCTCGTGATCTATGAGAAAAATAGTTCTAGGCTGACTTTGATCAGGAATAAAGGTCATTAAATTGATGGGAGCAGCTTTGACACCACGATCACTTATATTCTCCACCAAGTCAAAAGAAAAAAGTCAGAGATGAACATGATAGGAAGTTGTAGACCTTCTTCATGGACAGGCCAGGCACCATTACTTCAGATCTAATATCAACATGGAATTATTAATAAAAAACTTGTATTTCATACACTTGCTAAAGAGTATGTTCTTGGCCTGGGGTCTCATAAGGTAAGCATTATCTTATTCTTACAGAATACGTATAGATCACCATACTTCTCATTTGTTGCTTTAATGAACAATTTGTCATAAAATGCTGCTTCTCAACATGTTTTACTCCTTTAAGCTTTCAAATTCCATACATAATAATGTTGAAATGCAAAGTTTCAGTAAAAATATAAATAGTATGCTTTAAGTATCTTATTACTAATATCGTTTATTTTACTAACTGTATTTTTGCCTTTCTCAAGAATCAACTACATAAGCCATTAATATATTTAAAACTAATGATTTGTCCTAAGAATAACCAAGCATATTATAAAACAGTGATTATTAATATACAGTACACAAAATATCAAATTTAGCATCAGTAGAGTCTGTTAAAAGTGTTCATTCTGAGACCTCATTCAAAACTTACTGAATCAAAACCACTGGGGTAGATCCTAATAACACATATTATCAAAACCCTCCACATACTTAAATGTATGCTAACATTTGAAAGATTACTCTAAGCAATTGATGTTCTCCATTTCTTGGGGAGGGGGGGACATCACTGCCTATGGTGGTCGTGGGCGCTAACCAGTGTTGCTCCTGAGAGCCGCTGCTGGATTTGAAGATGCTCTCCATTTTACAAGGGTCACTCAGATGAATTCTTCACAGACATGATTTTTATTTGAGGTTAGGAAATAAGTCTTTTTAACATGGAGAAATTATTATAAAATCACTGGATGCAAAAAGATGTAGACATACTCTTCCTCATTCCTCCCCCTAAGTTTAACTCAAAACCCTGAACAGTATAAATAACCAAGCATAAGAAAATTTTGAAAACATGGAGAAGACAGATGTTAGTCTGGGTGGACTAGAGGAAAAAATTCATAAACATGTATATGTGTATAAGAAAAGAGGCTTATATACAAGAGCAATTGAACATCAAGAAAACATCCCAGTTCAAGACCATAGGTACATTATTAGCTCATATGTCCAGTACCAATCTATAAAGTCCATTTCAGACTCACAAAGCACATGCAATTACACCAGGACAATCACAGGGCAGTGGGTGCAGTCTTGTGCATCCAGTGGTGTTAGAAGCATCTCAGTGCTGGCAGGGGTCTCCCCATGGCTCCTCCAGTTTCTAGGGCTCAGGACATGCTTCCATGTGTCTTGTCAGCAATCTCTCCCAGGGAGTCAGCCTGTGTCTTGTCAGTGGAGCGTCTCGAAGGGACTAAGTGTTGTCAATAGTAAAGCTCCAAGGGAATGAACTGAGAGAGATCATGTCTCTGCCTCCAAGAAGGAATGACCACATTTCCCAGAATTCTCAGGAGAAGGCCAAACCCCCACAGAGGTCGCATTGGCTATCTACAGATTGAAAGGCTAGACTCCACCCCCACACTCTTAAACCGCAAATTGACACGAGATTAGGTGACTGCCATAATAGATCATGTAGAAACTTCAGAACCATAGAACCTCCAGAACAATATGACTGTGAGACCTACAGCAGTGGTTCTCTAATGCCGTGACCCTTTAATACAGTTCCTCATGTTGTGGTGACATGCCCCACCCACCATAAAGTTATTTTTGTTGTTACTTCATAACTGTAATTTTGCTACTATTATGAGTCAGGCTACCCCTGTAAAAGGATCATTTGGTCCCCAAAAGGGTCATGACCCAGGTTAAGATCCATTGCCCTAGAGTTTCCTTTTGCCTCATGTAAATTGGAGCTAAAGACCCAGAATATAGGAATATCAGTGCATTAACAAAAAAAAAGAGAGAAAAAACATTTGGGCAATAACCCACTCAGGAAAAAAAACCTGTGACCCTGTCCCCACCTAGCAGAACAAAAACCACGTAGGTAATCTACGCTTCTATTTTCATAAGACAGCCTCCCTAAGACACAACATCCATCATGACTGTAGTGATATTAAAAGAATAAACCTTTCACCCGCATAGGTGCAGAAAGCATCCTAGAACCCTGCAGTGATAGTGGAGCCATGAGTCTCCTCTTTCCACTAACATGATGTTAGGACAACATAGAGAAAGAACATTTACCAACAGTCATTAATAGAGATGTCATTCTACCACCCTCCTCGTCCTATACAAATTGTAAGTTACCTGGAAAACAGTAATGATTCAATTCCGAGAAGCCCATCCAGACCCAGAAGTCAGAGCCCCATAGTGATTTTCATCAAAAGCCAAGCGAACTTCTCTTCCTGGAAGTAATGAGGTATCTTATTTCTTGTGTCAATAAAACATACTACAGTAAGTTTTAAGCGACTCAATTATAATACCCACAAGTTCAGGTTTCTATCAAATATCACAAAAACCAGGACTACTGAAAGAAAACTTTGGTTTAACATTATAACAAATGATCCATATAAAAGCAAAAGAAATGAAAATAACACAAATCTTCAGCAAGCAATCAAAAACACTAAAATTAAACATATCAAACATATTAGAAAAGAAATAGAAGATATAAAGATAGCCAAAGTAAAAGTTCAATTGATGGGCTCCATTGCATACTGGTGTTGGAAAGAGAGGAAAGGCCCAGTGAAGTAGAAGACAGAAAG
The DNA here is from genome assembly GCA_004026705.1 of Nesogale talazaci. Taxonomy (NCBI): domain Eukaryota; kingdom Metazoa; phylum Chordata; class Mammalia; order Afrosoricida; family Tenrecidae; genus Nesogale; species Nesogale talazaci. Next base: position 17,324 of record PVJH01013732.1, read on the forward strand.
ATACAAACTACCCAAGCTGAACAATACCAAAAACAAACAAACAAACAAAATTAGTGGACAAATGAAAGAAAACCCCATTTCTAAAAATACACAGCTATGTGAAACAATGGTACAATACAAAAGGTCTAACATTCATATTATATTGTTCTTGAAGTAGAAAAGAAAGCGTGAGAAGCTGGAAAAGTATTGAAAAGATAATGGCAGAAAACTTAATTGAGTCAAAGAACTAAGTTGAGCAAAACTCAAAACAGGATGAAACCTAAGTTCCTGACTCATGCCAACTCAGTTTAACCATAATTAGACTTCTCAAAAAATGGAGAAAAGAGAAAAAGAAAAAAAGTCTCCAAAGTTGACAGAAACGATATCCTACCAAAGGAGAAAAACAATTATAGTGAATTTCTCACCTGAAGGCAAGAAGGTTAAAGGAAGTAATCATAGTTTAAATCCTCCAAAGAAAATAACCATCAATTCACAAGCATATAGCTTGTAAATGTGTACTTTAGGGATAAAAAGAAAATCAGAACATTTTCAGATGAGGGGAAAAAAGAGAATCTGTCACCAACAGCTCTATCCCAACAGAAAGGCATTAAGTTCTCTAGACCAAATCCACCGGCAGAGACAATTCAAACACATACATGCCCGCAGGACAGAGTAGAACTGCTCCATGAAGTTTTCGAGCCTGTAGAGCTATATGGGGCTAAACAGTTTCATCTTTCTTCTGTAATATGGGCTCATGAGTTTCAATCCCCTGTGGCTAGCAGTCCAATTCCTAATCCCCTGTGCTACCATGGTTCTTTTTTTTAAGTGAAAAATGAAATGATAAATTATCTTGAAACTATAAGAAGAAAAACAACAGTAAGAAAAATGTAAGTCCTTCCCTATAAACTTCTACACCACTTTTCTATCAGTTTATCCTACTGTGGTGGCTTGTGTGATGCTGTGACACAGTTCCCCACTTCAGAGAAGGGAAAAACTGAAACCTTATGCACAGTTTCAAAACATTCTCATAAACTGAAGGCATTATCAATGGGATGACAGCACTTAGAGACAGTGCTGAAGGATGGCCCCCTCAGGTCTGAGGGCCCTTGGAATGTCACGGAGGAGAAGCTGATTTCTCTGAGATAAGCAGACCATGAAAACCTGAGCAGAGTAAAACATATGGGAGAGGAGACTTCGGGGTCTTAATTTGCTGATGGTACAAGACTCAAGTTAAGGAGCAATAGCTGCAAAAATATGCCAATGACATGAACTTGGAAGGTGCAAAGTATGGATCTAGGAAAATTGGAAGTGATCAAGATGAATCAGAACCCAAGAAAATTGATATCTTAGTCATTGGTGAGTTATAATAGATTGGTTTAAGTCATTATGAATCAGAAAAAGTAACATGATTTACTAAGTTGCAAATAACATAATGAAGAAGAATGCCATGACATTCATTGTCAGAAAAGCACATTACAAAACCAATCATGAATTATAATCCTGTCTGTGATAGGATTATATTTATCCACCTTCAAGAAAATTAAATCAATACAATGAGCATTCAAATTTAAGCATCAAACACAAAAGTTAGTGATGAAGAAATTGAAGAATTCTATGAACATCTTGAAATTGAAACTGAACAGACATAAAATCAAGAGCATCGATAATTCTTGGTCACTGAAATATGAAGATGAAGGAATCGGTGGGAAGAGAAGTTCATTATCAAGATCTAAAACCAGGCAAAGGTTGACTGTGGAACAGACCATCAATTGCTTATATGTAAGTTCAGAATAAAGCTTTAGGAATTAAAACAAGTTCATGAGAGCGAAAATACCACTGGGAGTATATATACACACCTGAATGCTGGGAACATCTCAAGAACATATTTGAATATTAATGACAGAAGACATGATGAGCTATGGAAGGACATCAAGGGCATTATTCATGATGAAAGCAAAAAGTCATTAAAAAAAACAGGAAAGAAAGAAAATATCAGGGTAGATGTTAGAAGAGACTTTGAAACTTGCTCTTAATCAGAGAGTACTCAAAGCAAAAGGAATAAATGATTAAGTTAAAGATCTGATTATAAAATTTCAAAAGGAAGCTCAGGAAGACAGAGACAAATATTATAATGAATCGTGAAAAACCTTTAGAATTTGAAAACTAGAAGGTAAGAATATACTCAGCATATTAAACTCAAGAAAATGTTCAAGTCTCCAGTTACAATAGTGAAAAATTTCATCAAAATATTGAATGGTGCAGAGAGCATCTTTAAAAAGATAGAAAAGTATACAGAATCACTGTACCAAAAAGAACTAGTCGATAGTCCACCATTTCAGGAGGTAGTATTGAGTAAGAACCAAGGTAGGGAAGGAAGAAGTTCAAACTGCAGTTTAAGCATTAGGCAAAAACAAGGCTCCAGGAACTGCGTGAAGACCAAATGCAATGTTTCAAAAACACTTGAAACATTCACTTGTCTATGCGAGGAAATTTGGAAGACAGCACTTGGTCAATTGACTAGAAGAGATCCATATTTGCACCCATTGCAACAGAATGCTCAAAGTATAGAACAATATCACTTATACCATATGCCCGTAAATTTTTGTCAAGATCATCCAACAAGGGTTGTAACAGTACATTGCCAGGGAGCTGCCAGCAGATCGGGTTTAATTCAAAAGAGGGTGTAGAACAAGGGATTTCATTGCTGATGTCAGACAGATCTTGGCTGAACGCAGAGAATACCAGAAAGAAAGTTACTTGCATTTTATTCATGGCATTAATGTCAGGGCATTAGATTTTGTGGATCATAACAACCATGGATAACCTTGAGAAGAATGGTAAGTCCAGCACACTTAATTATGTTTATTTGGCTTATCTGAAGCTGACTTACATGAAGAAGAATGTGGCATCAGGATTGGAGGATGGCTTATTAACCTGTAATATAGAGATGACAAACCTTCCAGTTGAAGGTAAGAAGGACTTGAAGCACTTGCTGATGAAGATCAAGGATGCCAATCTTCAGTATGGATTACAACTCAATGCAAAAAAGACCCAAATCCTTACAACTGACAATTGTGATAAATGAAGAAAAGGTTGCAGTAGTTAAGGATTTTGTCTTACTTGGATCCACAAGAAAAACAACAGTCAAGAGATCAAATGATGTGTTGTATTATGTAAATCTGCTGCACAATACCCCTTTAGATTATTGAAGAGCAAGGATGTTTCCCTGAGGAATAAGGCGCTCCTTATCCAGGCCATGGAATTCTCCATTGCCTAATACTCTAGTGAAAGCTGGACACTGAGTAAAGATGACTGCGGAAGAATCCATGCACCTGAATCTTGGTGCTGGAGAATAATGTTGAGAGTATCATGGACTCTAAAAGAACAAATATACCTGTCTAGGAAGAAGTTTAGCCAGGACACTCCATAGAGGTCAGGATAGTGAGACTGTCACCTTACGTACTTTGGAGAGAGCAGTTCCTGGAGAAGGACATCATGTTTGGTAAAGAAGGACCTCGAAGAGACATAATGACTCAATGGCTGCAGCAAAGGGGAGAGGTGGGGAGTGGGAGGTCAGAGAGATAATCACCCTAACAAGCAAGCAGTAACACAGAGTGAGCAATATATCGATATTGATATGACAATAAGTTACTAGTTATTGTGAGAAAGAGAACACTACACACACAACTTTTTGATGATGAATGCAACAACATTTAAAGGGAATAAAGAAAGAAGACCTAAACACTACTCATCATTTGGATCTAACAGGCATAGGCACATCACTCAAAGGTAGAATGATATACTTACTCTCTTCTTTACTGCAGGGGTTTGGTGTAGACTATACATTTTTAATTTTTTTGATGTTTTTTGTAGACTATTTTCATACACAAAATAAATTCAAGTAAAAAGATTTAAGCCGTATAAAGCATTTAATCTGACCATAATCAAATGAAGCTAGAAGTCAATAACAAGAAAAATAAGGAAAACTAAATAAATTTATGGGAACTTAAAACACTATTAAAGTGAAAATCCATTGAATTATCAAAGAAATCAAAATGATGCTTCGAATCTTAATACAATCAAAGAGGTAAAAATGATTTGTTGAGTCCTGATCACAGAGTACACATCATTTTAGTAGTTTAAGTGACAAAATGGGAGAGATATTCAATGTGCTTTGCTGAAGACCCAATTACAAGGGTTTAATTGCAGAAAAGCACTTTTGGGATGGAGTTATGAGTTGGCTTACTCACTTTTTTCACAGACCATTTTTGTGGAAAGAATGGCTAACAGACAAGTGATGGATATTTAGACTTCATTCTTTGGCAGACATTTTCTCAAATAGACTGTGCCTGTCATTTCAAATTTAAAAAAATGGCAGTGTTCATTGCAATGACAAAATGTTAAGGTACTGTGCACAAATTAGGATTATTATGGAGAACACTTTGCTGCCAGCAGCTTTTCTTCAGTTGAAATAGATGGTGACAGTAACACACATGAACTTTTTGAATAATGTCACATGCCAACATTTAGAAGGAATGTGTAATGCATTTCTTGGTGAATCAACATCATCTAAATGTCATTACTAAAAGTTCATTATATGTGAAAAACTAATTGATTTTAATGTAATAGCTAAAAAAGTATTACTGAAATTACCATTTTTATAGTTTGGGTGTTGTATAAAAAAAGTATGCTCAGTTATCTGGAATGGTATTCTTTTTCTCCTTAACCCCCCAAAATTCCCTGAAGTCTTCTTGAAGTCAGTTTGTCTCCCTGACCATAATACTATTTTAACACCATTCCATATGGGATCAAAATTACTAGACAAATTTGAAAGATTAAATAGAGACTTCATAGAGCAGTAAGATTGGGTACAGTGAGAGAGGACAATGAGATGGGTACAAATAATTAAACAGCTAGAAGAATGCAATGAGTATCATTAAATTCTCTACATGTAGAAACTATGTTTTACTGTGCATGCTTTCAACAAAATTAGAAAAGCTTTTCCTTTTTTAAAAAATAAAAGGATAGAAAAAGAAGTATTATGATGCAAATACTAAAGGAAAGAATACCTGTATTAATAGGCAAAATAGATACCAGGGGAGAAAAAACAGAGACCAAGTAACATTCTGGAATGAGAAAAGGGTGAATCCAACAAAAAAAAGGTAGCAGTTTTAAATTAAAGTTATATTATCAAACAACAGATCTGCAAAATATATAAAGTACAACTGATAGAGATCATAGATACAGTTTTAATATAATTCAAGAGTTCAAGTCCTATCAAGACAATCAATAGAACTACTATACCAAACAGCCAAAGGAAATGAAATAAAAAAATAGATGCAAAAACCAACAATACCATCTACCAAAAGAATATAATCAATACTGCATAAAGGGATTTTAAATGTCCAATATATGTATCCACATACACAATATATTGAGTCATAAATTTTTTAACAAGGAAAACACTTCTGTCTGTATTTGTCTACCAAAATGGAATCAAACTAGTATCAATAAGAAACCATTTACAAAAACTGTAAACAACATACTTCTTTTTTATTTTTCAATGATTTTATTGGGAACTTTTATAACTCTGATAACATTCAATACATCATTTGTATCAAGCATATTTGTAAACGTGTTGTCATATTCATTTCCAAATATTTTCTACTTGAGCCACTGGTATAAGCTCCTCTGTCCCCCCGCTTTTCTTATAAATCATTTTACTGGAGGTTCATACAACTCCCATCATGATCCATACATACATCAATTGTATGCATCTATCCATACATGCATCATTTGCACACTTGTTGATATCAACATTCTCAAAACATTCTCTCTCCACTTAGGCTCCCGTACCAGCTCCCCATATTTCCCCTCCCCCATGACCCCTTAAAAATTTACAAATGGCTATTACTTTTTCATATCCTACACTGTCCAATGTGTCCCTTCACTCACTTCCCCATTGTCCAAATCCCAGAGAGGAGGTTATATGCAGATCCCTGAAATTGGTTCTCCTTTTATACCCCACCATTCCTCAGCCCTCCTGGTATCACCACTCCCACCACTGGTCCAGAAGGGATCATCTATCCTAATTCCCTATGTTTCCGACTCCAGTGTACATCCCCTGGTCTAGTTGGATTTGTAAGGTAGAATTGGGATCATGACACTGGGTGGGAGGAAGCATTTGAGAACTAGAGGAATGTGGCATATTCCATTGTTACTACACTGTCCCTTGACTGGCTCATTTCCTCTCTGCAACCCCTTTGTAAGGGGAATGTGCTTCACTTATGGATGGACTTTGGGTCCCTAATCTGTATTCCCCATCATTTATAATATAATTTTTAGTTCTTTGATGCCTGATACTGGATCTCTTTGACACCTCATGGTCACACAGGCTGGTATGCTTTTTCCATGTGAACGTTGTTGTTTCTGAGCTGGATGGCTGCTTGTTTACTCAGACTCCAAATGTTATATCTTTTGATAACCTGGCACCATCAACTTTCTTCACCACATTTGCTGATGCACACATTTGTCATCAGCGATCTTATCAGGAAAGTGAGCACACAATGTTATGATTTTCAGTTCTTTTTTTGGGGGGTGGGGTGGGGGCATCACTGCCCTCTGGTGGGAGTGGGAGGCCCAGCCTTGCTCCTGGAGAGCTGCTGCTGGATTTGAACCACCAAGCCAGTGGGCCACATTCCCGCACTCAACCACTACACTACCAGGGCTCAGCCTGATTTTCAGGTCTTGAAGCCTGATACCTGATCCTTTTGACATCAGGTGGTCCAAAAAGCTGATGTGTTTCTTCCATATGGGCTTTGTTGCTTCTGAGTTAGATGGCTGCTGGTTATTTTCAAGCCTTTAAGACCCCAGATGCTACATCTTTTGATAGCCGAGCACCATCAGCTTTCTTCACCACCTTTGCTTACGCACACACTTGTCCTCAGTGATTATGTCAGGAAGGTGAGCATCATGGGATGCCTGATAGAGCAAACGAGAACAAATGAATGGGGAGGAAGGGAGAATGGAATGCATCCTGGCCCACCGAGCCTTCAGGACGATATTCCCACTCAGAGCAGCTGATGTACAGAGTGGATCATATGGCTGGCCCCACTATGAAATATGGCAACCCTTACTGACCCAAGACCTCGGGCTCACCAATGGAGAAACAGGGTCAGGATTATAACCTATTTAACCCAACCACACCATAGCAAATCACTAAGGGTGTGCAATAGAACATGGAGTTTCAGATGGCATACCAAGGATATACTTTGGGGCCAGGATATGACACCCCATCCAACTCAACCAGGGT
>PVJH01013732.1:24714-59423 GCA_004026705.1 Nesogale talazaci
GGGGGGGGGGAGCATGAGAGAGGGGGAGGAGGGGGAAAGGAGGTGGTGTTGACCAGCCCAGAGATACAGGAACAACAAGTGATTCAAAATCAGTGACAAGGTGGGTGTGAGAGGTCCAATAGGGATCGATAAAGAATAATATAACAGAGAAAAAAATACTGAAACCCAAATGGAGGCTGAGCATGATAGTGGGAAAAGAGGAAAGTGAAAGGAAGTAAAGAACTGGGGGGTAAAAGGCATTTATGGAGGTCTAAATATAGGTGGATATATTTACATATGATGGGGAAATAAATCAACATGTATATACATATAGAGTTAATTTTAGGACAGCGATTCGCCATTGGACTTCCACTCAAGTACTTCCCCAGTGCAAGAACATTTTGTTCTATTAAATTGGCAACATTTCTAATAATCATACTATATCTGAAATTCAAAATCTAAACTGAAAATTTTAAATACATTGAAGTATAGTCTAATGGTTTCTGCTAATGGTCTCCAGGCAGTATAACGGCATATAAACAGATGGAAAGTCATCCTTTGTGTGGTCAAAGGAAACTGCTCCTGCGAGTTTTGGAGACTGGGACTGTTAAAAATAGCTAACATATTTTAAAAAACAAAAACAAACAAAAATTAAATTTGTTGTCATGAACTCTATTCCTATGCACAGACACCCTGACTTCAGAAATTGTAAATCTTTCAGTAGACAGCCTCGACTTTCTCCCTCTGAGTGGCTGGTGCTTTTGAACTGCCCATCTTGCAATCAGTGGCCCAGCACTTAGTCCATAGTTCCAGCAGAACACCAAACAGACATAAAAGAAGGACAGAATTCTAGCCCCCTCAAGAATTCCACTTGGGGAAAAAGGATTGCCAAATTCTACTCCTCTTGTAGAGTTTGATGGGGCCGGTGGTTGGCTGACTGAACTCAACACGGCCTAGTGAAAGCTTGATTGTGGGAGAAAGGAACCATAGTCAGCTTCCTCTAGCCTCCCTGTTTCTCCTGAAAGTTGGAAAGAAGATCTGAGAAGCACTTTTAAAGGCCATACCCAAGAATATAGACTCGCTAAAAGACAAAATTCTACTTATTAAAAATATTCTAATTATAGAATACATTTCATCTCCCCCCTCTTTACCATTACATCAATTGAGTTTTAGAAATGATTTTTAAAAAATGAAATGCAATGTAGTACTCAAATTCATTGTGACTCTACAGAACACCGTATAAATAGACTTAGGGATTTCAAAGACCGGAACTGTTTACAGGAGCAGATAGCTTCCTCTCTCTCCTCAGGATTGGCCAGTGAGTAGAAACCTCTGGCTGACAGTCCAATGAACAACACACTGCACGGCCATAAAAGGAAAAGTACGGTCTTGAAAACTCTATGGGGAAAGTCTACAGAAAATCTATATTAACTGAAATTGAAATGCCAGCAGCGAATTTTATTATCATTATTATTATCTACAACTAAAGGAATATGAGATGTTTTAGCCCAGTATATCCTATCTGGCATTCTCCAGGAACCATAAAAACAAATATCAGTCTTAAGAGACAAAGCAAAAATGAGAATGAGGTTCAGATAGGATAATTGTTTTTAAATGATCAGTTTGGAAATTTAAAATAACAATATTGGAGCCGTGGTGGAAGAGAGGTTACCCCTTGGGCTCCAATCTGCATGACTCACAGCTTATAACCAGCAGCAGCTCCACCGGAAAAAATTGAACTTTCCATAAGAGTGCCAGGAGTGCACAAGGGGTTGCTGTGAGTCGGCACTGATGGAGATCAGTGAGCCTGGAGGACTGGTATGTTACGAGGGGCGGTAATGAAGATGTAGAGCGCACACAAGAACAGATGGCTAATGTGAGTAGTGAGATGGCTAGCCCATGAATGAATGACAAGGAAATGCTAAAATTCAACAATACTCTATGTGAGTTCCTTTGATGAACTCATTATTCGTATCACACAGTCAAAGGAAGAATCAATGAGACTAATATTTGGTAATTCGGACTAACAAAACTGAAAAGCTATAAGCAAATAAAAGCTAGAAATAAATAAATGAATTAGAGAACAAAATAACACAGACTATGGTACAATTAAAAAGGTATAACATATGCATATCAGGAAAGAAAGGAACAGAAGAAATGCTGAAGTAAAAATAATAATTTTTCTTAATTGCTGACAGAAAACTAACAGAGAATATTAATTAATCAGTATAAATATCCAAAATATACAAAATTTTAGCATACTCAAGCTTCAGAAAATCACGGACAAAAAGAAAATCTTGAAAGAGTCAGAAAAAGAGAAAATGAAAAAGAAAGAAGTCAGAAGACACAAATCTTACATACTAGTATTTTGGAAATTTATTATTAAAGCTTTAAAGATTAGGAATGAAATGTATTGTGCCTCTCTTCAGAAACATTTAAAGAAAGGAAAGCAAACAGATATAGAAAAAAACTCAAGCATGCATTACCAGCATAGAATCTTGAACATGATGAGAAATAAAGTAAAAGGGAAATAAAGACTGTCTCATACCAAAACAACAACAACAAAATTAAAGGGGTATGTCAACAGTAGACTTTTAAGAAGTGTGAAAAGAACATAAAATTATATAGATTTAAAAACAGTATATACATATATAAATGAGTACTAGCAAAGAAATACATGAAGGCAAAAAAGTATCTTATTTTTATTGTTAATTGATATACCTTGTTCAAAAGAATAGGAAGACTATTTTGGATGATTACAGTTTATTGATAAGTGGAAGGAAGGAGATTATTAAGAATAAAGTCGAAAATATTCTATTATGATATAGCACCTGCACGGCGAAGGGCAATAGTTATTAGAAAATGAACTATGTTAGTTATATCTTCTTGACTAGGTCAGAATTCTCAGTGATGTGACAGATAAGATCCAGTTAACTTGTACAATCTGATCTAAAACACTGTAATAACAGTCAACCAGTTGCAAAAAAGTTAGGGTGTGATGTAACGGTTATTCAGGCCACAGCCCTGATAATGCTTTGTTGGGGATATGGCCTGCTTCCAACATATGTGTAGATCCAAGCATGATGAATTCCCTGACAACTTTAATCTTTTCTCCGTTTACCATGATGTAATGTATTGGCTTAGTTATGAACAATGTAGTCTTCACAGGTGTGATAATTCACTACCAACTTTACATTGAGCTGTAATCCAGACTGAAGGGTACAATCCTTGATCAGCAACCGTTTCAATTCCTCATTTTCAGCAAGCAAGGTTTTGCCAACTGCATGTTGCAGGTTGTTAATAAGCCTTTTTCTAATCCTGATGCCATATATTTCTCAACATCATTCAGCTTTTCTAATTATTTGCTCAGCATGTACACTGAATAAACATGGTGAGAGGATATAATGCTTTCCTGGGGCTAGGATATAACAAGTATGGTGAGAAGACACAACCCACTGACCTGAGAGACTCATTATCCAGCAACATATCAAACAAAGTTCTGCTGTTATTCATTAATAAAGATTTCTCAGTAGCTTAATTTTTCATAAGTGGAGCACTTCCTCCTCCTTCCTAGAATGTTTCTACTCTGGAATCTCTTCTGAACCTTGTTTGACTTTGATGCTGTTTGAAACACTATGACTAAGCGCATATTTTCCAGCATCGCAAGAATAGGTAAGCCAGCAGAATATAACAACATGATAAAGGATTGTGGGAGAGAGCCTGAGTTGTTGTTTATAGGTAGCATGGAGTCAATTCTAACTCATAGTCACCATGTAAAACAAAACACAGTACTGTCCAATCCTGTACCATCCTCACCATGGTTCTTATGTTTGAGCCCAACATTGCAGCTGCTGTATCAATCCACCTCATTGAAGAAGGACCTTAAAAAGATGAACCCTATGGGGTCATATAATCTCACTAGTTTTCTTGTAAAGAAAGTATTTTGATGCCACTAGACTTCACCACTACCCACCTACCCCCGCCCCCGCCCTCACCACCACGACCACATCTAGGGTATAAGCTCAGAGGCCAGGATATGGCCATTTCTACTGTGAAGAATCTGTTTTACTAAGATGGTATGCAGGATTTTGAAATGTGAGGGTGGCTTACTTATTCAGAAGTAGAATACATAAATATTTTACTGGAGTCGATTAATGATGTAGCAAACCAAGATTTTATCTATAACAATGATGTACAAAGATAAAGGAATGAATTTGAAAATTATCTTCTACAATAGGAGTACAAACACAGTACATCTGGACTAGAATAAATATGTTCAATTCCTATCATTGTACCCTTCTTTCCCAGTAAAATAGGTTTAAAATTTTTATTGAGCTCCACAAATATGATAATTTACAATTAACTCATTATTTTAATCTCTGACATCAGCAAGCTATTTAGAAGCACAAACATACTCCTTAGGTAGTTCTGTATTTATTGATAAAGAGAGTGCATAGTACTCTAAGAAGTAAGAATATTTTAATGATCTCAAAATCTTCTATTACTGACTATTGAGTACATTATAGTAGGTGACAATTACCAGGAGAATATTCACTGAGGAGAGGGGCATGATTATGCACCTTTTGGTCTAGCCATTCATTTTTTAACAGGTCTAAGATAAAATGAGATTTGATTAGGAAATTATTTTTATCAAATTGATTTGTTGTATAAATTTAAAGTTTTGTTTTATTGTTACTTTTTTAAATGTAAACTTTTCTAAGAAAAAGAAAATGTTTCAAATTAGGTCATTTCTAACCCTCCAAAGAACCCACAAAGCAGCTGGAATGGTTGAATTTACACAAAACAAAATTCACATTCTACTGATCATTAACAATAAGCTTTATTTCCCTCAGCTAGAAGAAGGCTTTACATTATTATGATTTTAATGGATGCTAGTGAATTGCTTAGTATGGCATGTAAGTACATAAAATGAAGTATATGAAATGAAGAAAAATAGATGGGCAGTAGGTTATATCATAGTGTAATGAGGGGAACATAAAAATGACTCAAAATGATTAAGCACTTACTTTAATAATAATTACTACAGAATAATTTGGTTACTATAAGCATCTTAAGTTGACTAAAGTTGTGCTATGCTATTTATTAAATATTGAATTGATGGCTTTCCTTACCAGAAGTCATGAAGATAGAACATAAAAATGCAAAACAACAAGATTAAACAGTCCTTAAAAATAAAAATTTAATTGTTTACGTTTTTACAACAGAGTAAAAGAGAAAATTATTTTGTTAAATGTATCATTTCATATTTAATGTTTCAAAAACTTATCCTTTCACTTTGACAAGTATCAATATTACAAAACTATTAAAGGCATCTTATATTTTACCCCACATAATGAAGTGAAACTTCCCAAATGATTAGATAGAAGAAACATGTAAACAACATGTAGAGTACTCTTACTTTGGGAGAGGTCAATTTTGTCATTCCACTAGGTATAAAATGGCCTTATAAGCAGAATGAGAGATAATCCCATGACCCTGTAGAACAACGGTTCTCAACCTGTAGGTTGCAACCCCTTTGGGGGTCGAATGACTCTTTCACAGGGGTCAGCTGACTCACAACAGTAGCAAAATTACAGTTATGAAGTTGCTATGAAAATCATTGTATGGCAGTTATGCCCCCCCCAAAAAAGAAAGAATATCATTGTATGGTTGGGAGTCAACCCAACATGAGGAACTGTATGATAGGGCCAGGCATTAGGAATATTGAGAAGCACTGCTGTAGAAAGACAAACAAGAAGTAAAGCACATCCCAAATCTTTGTGTGAAGTGACAGCAGCAGTAGCAGCTGCAGAGACAGCAGAAGCCACAGACCGGAGCCCATGAAATGAAGTGGAAGGTTTCTGAACGCACAGAATAAGTGTACATCAGGAATAATCTGACCTGAGCATTAGGGTGAATCAAGCTGTAATGATTACTGCAAAGAAGGCATCTTTTAATAAATAGTATCCCACTGAGTGTAAACTATTAGAGAAGACATTTTAAGACTTTAAAATACAATGTCATAGGAAAACAACATTGGACTTAGAGCGATGACTTGAAATCGAGTTCTGACTCTACCACTGAGCTGCATGTTAAGAGAATGAAAATCCCAATATCTGGAAAAATCCAGTTTCTTGTTATAGAACACAGTATTGTTTCTTTTCTACCCTAAATTAAAGATATGTGCACAACCTATTAAAAGTCCATATTAAATTTGCAGTCTTGGTTGTCGGAACAATATGTGTTTTTACTGGGGAAAAAGAAAAAGAGTTGTTGGTGCTATGCAAAGTACAGCTTTAAAGTGATTGACAAAATTTGGCAAGAGGAGTAAGGGCTATTTACCAGATAATCACACTATCTGAGCCTCCAGTGAACACCGAAGTAATACATCATATTGCCTATACAATTGTTCTCTGTTCCATTGGCCTTCAGCTAGGGGGAGCTAGGTAGCAAAGAACAAGAAGAGTTGAAGAAAAAAACCAACATGCAAAACACCATGTGAATAAACACAGCAAGCATTTGAAAATCTAACAGTTGCCATGGAGTCCATTCTGATTCATGGCAGTGCTATGTGTTGTAGAGCAGAAATGAGTCTCATAGTTTCAATGGTTGCGATGTTTCAGAAGTAGAAAGACACCACTTGGTATATCTGAATCACCAAACTTTCAGTTAGCAGTTGGGCATTTAACCTTATTTGTGCCACCCAGGGAGACGTCGTATTAGCTAATAATTCAAGCTATGTAAAATTGTAAAAACAGCCTTAAGTTACCACTAAGTAAGAGAGTTCTAGAGTGTTAAAAATACGACTAATCACTTGCTTCCTTGCTGGAAACAGATATACACCCACTGTACAGGCTTAAGTCCAGAAAGTGTGTGGCCATGCACTCCTGTTGCCCAGGCTAAAGTCTATGAGTTCCATGGAATTCAGTCAAACTGCAGTTTCTAAAATACCACTGGATACCAAAATTGGGTTTGCAAAGACCTAATCTCAGACAAACAGTTTTAAACAGACTTACACAAAGATCAGATCTGCAAGTGTAAATTTTCTATTTTTTCTCTGTGGTTGCTGTAGCATGTCAAACACTATGCACCTTCTCTTTCACTTCTTGTTTGCGCAAAACATAAGGGCCATCCAGAGGAGAACATTTACTGCCTTTTGTGAGCCTATGCCTCATCCTTGACAAGCAACATCCATTAAGGTGACAAAACACCTGGCTTTTTAACAATTTGTCTGCGTCCCGCGGCATTTTAAAATTAAAATAAATATATTACAATACTATTTTTGCATTCTTTTTTGGGGCGGAAGCATCACTGCCCTCTGGTGGTCATGGAAGCTACCCAGTGCTGCTCCTGAGAGCCGCAGCTGGATTTGAACCACCAAGCCCGGGGGCCACAGTCCCGCACTCAACCACTTAACGCCACTGGAGCTCAGCCCCACTATTTTTGCATTCTATGAACATTTTTGTTGCTCCACATAGACCAAATTTTTAATCAAGAACACCACCCACCCATCCCCACCCCTGTCAAAGGTGTCCTGCTTAAAATCTGGTCACTTTAATATCCTTGCAGGAATATGTGGAAAGTTGCCAATACTCTGTTTTGTAGCAAATCACTTCATAGGTTTTCCTCCCAGATATTTCAGCACACATGTTGCTTGAACTAACACGTATTCTTTCTCCAGGATGAAGGAGGTGGCTAGTTCATTGCTTTGAAATATTTTTGAGGATTACCCTACCTACAACTATTTCTGTGCCTGGGAGAATACTAAATAAAGTAAAATGAATGGAAGAACTTTGTGGACTCCTTCAAAAAGCCACAAAACTTATCAAAACCGATAACTCAAATTCTTTGAGAAAAAGATCCACTCTCCTCTCTCCGATACAAAAAACTTATAATTCTTTAACACTGCCACCAATCTGGTAAAGGGATAATGGGGGAAAGATGATTTAAGATATTATATATATACACTTAATTATAGCCCTAACCTAAGAAAAAAAAATAGTTCTTATGATTTGGCTTTACTTGATACTCTCATGAAGAGGTCACTGCCAATAAAACTATTAAAAATATACCATCGAGCCATCCACTTGGCTTTTTGAATAAGTATTTCAAAAAACGTGGTTTTTGAATAAGTTCTTATTTGCTTTACTGTAAAATTTTTAATGTGCTTGCAATAAACCCTTTATAACTTTCCAGAGTTCTGAAAAAAGTTGATTCTATTGTTTTCATTTGTCCTGTTTGAGTGAGTTTTATGGACGGATGTACTCTTGAGTAGTGTAATCCAGTATTTTTGCTTCTGTGGCCATATCCCAATGTATATTTTCAAGAGATTATCTCATAGGCATACAGTCTACAATGCAATCTTACCAGAGGAAATGCATTCTTTAACACTATTTCCCTTGCCCTAAAAACTAGAAAAAGTCCCCTGGTGCAGCTGAACTACTTGCAATGGCTCTTCCATCCATAACCTTTGTAATGCTAACCACAAGACTGTTTGGGATCATGCAAATAGGGTGCCTAAAATTGGAACTGGCCAATTTTGTTATTTCACTGGGTATAAAATGAGCCATCTCTCAGAAGCAGGTATAGGAAATTCCCGTGATGAATACACCAGCCAGAGTCACAGGGGAATACATCCAAGATCCCTGGGCAGAGAAACAGCCTCAGCAAGGACACCATGAGAAACAGCATCGGGATCATTTGTTTTATGGAACACTGACAGGAAGCCACACTAAGGACAAGATGGGGTTGTCTCCCTCAAGGCCTGTCTAGGGGGTTGAAAAAAGTCAGGCATGGGGGCAATCTGGAACTGAGCATGCTCAGACCAAAGCCCCTAAGCCCAGGTGAAAGGCTACCTGGGCAAGCCCACTTTAGGCACTAGTAATATGACATCACCCAGGAGTGATTAAACTCAGTGAATAAGACAGCCAATATCTCCAACCACACCTCCCCAGTCAGTGGGGATAAAATCAGTCAGCAGGCAGGTCTCCAGGAACTTCAGGCTTGCTTGGCAGGCTGAGGGTGGGAATCTCTCCTGCATGAGAGTGGTCACAGCCTCTGGTCTGGGCCGTGGGGCCCAAGCTCCCTCCCAGGCCTCTCTCTTGGCTCCAGGATATTTCCTGTTCCTGTATTCTTTCCATGTGTTTTTCGTGTTGTCACAAACTCCTGCGAGGTTACCTTGCATCCTAACCCACTTTCCAGAAATAGCGTGTATTTTTTGAGACTGTAATACCTGAAATGTACCTCAATTCAGAAAACTAACAAAACTAAGTATGCTCCTGCAGGAGCATTTATGAACACTAACAGAGGTTTGTGCACTTACCTAAACAGGGCAGAAGCCAAAGGGCAATGTGGTCAACAGGCCGAAGACCGAGGAAAAAAACTCCTGTATCTTTAGCATTTTTGATCCTGACTAAAAATCTTGTCTAATAGTCCCATAATCACGAGTGTTGTATTGTGTGGGAGTTCTGCGTGGTCACTGCAATGACTTATTAAATCCAGCAGAGAGGCAAAGTGTAATGGAATAGACTGTATCAGAATACGATAAAGATTGGAGGGCAGCAGTCAGTCTGATTTCTGCCTTGGATTGTCCTTGCACCCCGTGAAGGTCAGAGATGGCCTCCACACCATTTTTGTAGTTTTTGAAGTCCAAAAATCAATCACCAGCTATTCTTCTTTATTCAAATTCACTACACCAAAACTGACGATGTTGCGAACATCTATTAGTGATGACACAAAATGTCAAGTTTGACACGAAGCATCAGTGGTTACAAGAAAAATTAGGCTCTAAAATATGAGAAGTTTCACTAATACATACATGACTAGGGTTTACAAATTTTAGAATTATTGACCTTTCATATAAAATCGTTTCAAAAAGTAAAGAAAATACCTTGCATGAACAGAAAGGTCAAGCCATTGATTACTGAGGAAGATTGATATAAATATACTGACAGAGTGGGAAGTGGATCAGTTTATGGACACTGAAGATGATTGTTATGTTTAATTTTAATTAAATTTTATTTGTATAGAACTTTTAAAAAGACTAAAATTAACACAGAAACCAGTTCTAATCGAATACATTTAAAATTCATATTTAATAACCACCATTCTGGGGCTGAGCCCCGGTGGCGTAAAGGTTGTGCGTAGGACTGAGGCCCACTGATATGGAGGTTCGATTCCAGCTCCACGGAGCAAAGGCTGGGCCTCCTACTCTCACCACCTGAGGGCAGTGATGCCCGCCCCCCCCCACCAAAAAAAAACACCATTCTGTAAAAAACAATCATGAATCAGCAAATTACCTTGAATGTAACTCAGTACCACCATTGTTGTATTTACTTCCTCTTTCCCAAACACCAAAGTCTGGCACACGGTAAACTCTTTCTACACAAAATACAAGGTTTTGAATGAAAGAGACCTAAGAGAAAAAAGGAAATAAAACATAAGTGTGTGTAATAACATAGGCTCTTTACAGTTAACAAGAATAAATGCTATTTTAATTTCCTTATTATATGGGAAAAGGTAGCGTGTTTAGAATTTAATAGAAATACTTTGTGATCTTTCCATTCTATTTTCTAGGAACTCTTTGAAGCTGCTGCCTATATGACTTAAAGGCATTTTTGGAAATGCTAGTTTCTATGACTAGAGTATGACTCCATCCACGTCATATGGTCTATTCTTTTGAGAAGACAAATCTTCAGTTGCATTTTGAGTACCTTCTGACATGAGGCACTTGACTTCTGCCACTACATACATTCATATGTTCTCAATCTTCCTATAGGCCAAAACCCTTTAATACGGTTCCTCAAGTTGTCGCGACCCACCAGTCAAAAGGGTCATAACCATCAGGTTGAGAACCGTTGCCTTATTTTTGTGGTTGAGAAACCGCTGCCTTATTTCTGCTTCTTTTTGTGGGGTTTTCATTACCTGACAATGTTTTGGTTCTGTTCATGTTTTCAGTGACCAATTCCTCAGAAGTGGCAAAGTTATATATTCTTCATAGTCTGTTCTTAGTCTGGAAGCTCTGGTGAAATGTACTTAATTTAGATGACAATAATTGTGAAGGAGAAGACCCCCATTAATATTAAAAAATCCAGGGAAGAAATTTCTGTCATGTAACAGCCAAGAGATATTTGCACCCAGAACAAATTCAGGTCATGTCTATAGGGAGGACAACTGGCCAAGTATCCTGTTTGATCCAGAACAATCAAGAGTACAATGATCTCTGGCTGATAGGAAGGCTGTAGAGACTGTAGCCATTGGCTAAAGTGGAACGTCTGACTAGATACTCTGCAGATGGTTTTGGTCTCCCACTGTCCTCCATAGCCTTTTACATATTGGGTGTTAATAATATTAGCTTTGAGACCATTCTCTTCACCATATTTGAATTTTGTAATTGACATCTTTGAACTGGTGTGTTTCTTTTGTGTGGACTTAGTTGACTCTGGGCCTAGATGGCTGCTTGTGTGAATATAAGCCTTTAGGACCACAGACACTATTCTGATTAATAGCTAGGCACCATCTATTCTCTTCACCACACTCTACAATAACACCTTTGTTTGGTGATCATTTCATGAAGGTGAGTATCAAACTGGGGCCATGATACACAAACGAATTGTCCTTCAGTTGGAGGTAGGATTTAGTGCAAGCCCAGAACTCATTCCTGGATCCATGTGTTATCCTCCTATCTTTCTAATTTGTTGTAATTTGGGAATCAATACATATGTCATATTATTCCATGGTTCAACCATGTCAAACAAAATTGTACCAATGTTTCCATAATCAGTCTTCAAACATACTTTCCTTCCGGGGATTCTTGACATCATCTCCTTCTTACCTCTCCCACCCCTCTATATGGCCCCTCCTCCCAAACCCACTAATGCATTATTTCTGTTTTTGTCATTATACTAATATACATATAACCTACTTAACATACATATAACAACTTAGAGCAATTTATTTTTCATTGTTTTTGTGTGAAGCACAAGAGTGGATATATAATGATAATAACGGATACAAAGTATTTTAGGGATGCAGGGTGGGAAATGTGTAGTATGGAGGTGTGTTGGTCTGGGTTGACTGGAGAAACAAATTTCATATACACTCATATGTGTATAAGAAAGAGCTTAATATCAAAGAGAAATTGCACATTAAGAAAACATCCCAGCCTGGTCCTAAAGTCTGCTATTAGCCTGTATGTCTAATACAGTCTAACACCTCTTCAGACTAATGCAACACATGCAATAACACTGAATGCAGGAAGATCACAGGCCTGTGGGTATAGTCTTGTGGATCCATCGGCAGTGGAAACACCCCCACATGGCCGGCAGGGGTCTCCACATGGCTACTCCAGTTCCAGGGCTCTAGTGTCTGGTTAGCAGGAAGATGAAATAGAGAGTCTGTGTGTATCTGGCCTCAAGTGAGCTATTGCCCTCATCACGCCTCCAAATGAGGTCAGCTGTGACCTCACAAGCTAGACCCCACCCCTCCACAAGTTGACAACAGCTTATGTAATGACCACAATAGGGAATGGGAATTTAGGGAATAAATAATGAAGTTGGGAGGGGGGTAGGCAGTACTAGAATTGATCTGATTGTACAACTCATTTTAAAGGTAATTTAACCATGAGGGTGGGAATTCTCTGTGATAGAGGTGGTAGAGATTGCATAATTCCCCTTGAAATGATTTAATAATTGAATTACTCAATTGTATGTTGTGTAAATTATGTGCCAATAAACAGTTAAAAAAAATTTACTTGGTAACTTGATAGTTCATTTTATTCTGACAAATACAACTCTCTTCTACTTCACAACTCATTTATTGTTCTATTAGAGATATGTACACAAAAGAACACTTTTAGAGTAAATTCATTTATAGATCAGATATCTTCTATAAACTTCTAATATAATTATCATAGTGAAGGTTAATAAGTTTTAAAAGTGATCATGTAATTGACTGAACAAACATGACAGCATTTCCTGATGAAATAGGAAAAAAAATAACCTTTAACATGACTGCATGACTGTATGTATATATATATATATATATAAAATAATTTTAACATTAAGTTTCCAAATTCCTATTTATTGAATATAAATATTTAGAAAATAAAAGCTTAAGTTAATTATGCTACAGTCATAGCCTTTAAAATGTCATAGAAGTGAATTCTTATTGAACAATGATTGCATTATGTATTTTAGAAACTTTCAATATTGAGAAGTTTTAGGTTACTATGCCACATGAAAATATTATCAGTATATTTTCCTCTCAGCTTAAAAAAATGCCAGTAGCTGGAAATATTTCTAACTATAATAATATTCCTTAATTAGCTAAAGATGTCTATACCAATATATGGAAGATTTCAAAACACTTTTAAATCTGCATATTATATTTAATCCTGAATGCAGATTCTATTGTACAACCATTTATTTTTTTTTAATGTTTTTTTTTGGGGGGGGGCATCACTGCTCTCCGGTGGTGGGAGTAGTAGGTGTACAACCATTTAAACTCTTTAAATTCCCCATGTTCTTTACTTTCACCTACAAACATATATATTTATGTGTGTATATAAATATATGTTTGATTTATATAAATATATCAAAGTTTAATGCATTTATGGATGTATTATAAATGTTTCTCTATATATAATACATAAAGAAACACAACTCAATGCCTCATGTCAATTATGACTCTACAGAAGAAAGTAGAACTGTCCTTGTCAGTTTCTGAAACTATAAATCTTTACAAGAATAAAAGTCTTCTTCCTCTTTCATGCATTAAGTGACTGATGGGTTCCAATTGCCGTTAGTAGTCGAACTTGTAACCCACTACACCAGTAAGGCTCCTGCCGATCTAATGGAAACAGTTTAATTCAGGAATCCTTACAAGAATTATATGGAATGGGAGTCATATTTCCATGTAAAAGAAATACTGTTATTGGTAAACAAAAATAGATTACAATGTAATATTTTAAAAAATCAGAAATAGAAGTAGAAAAGAGCTCAAGAGATCATTTGTACCATCGACTTCTTAAATGTTGTTTATTTTTTGCTTAAACTTAGTTAAATAACTTGACATAAGATGTTTTCTAAAACAGAAAAATAAAAATCCCATCCAATGTCTGGAAATCCTTCTTAAACTGTAACAGTTTAATCTAGATGTAATACTGCGAAAAAGATTTGATTATAGTTGATCTATATTGACATCTAATTATAACATTGACATCATACACTAGGAAACTTCTTAAGTTCATGGAAAAATTCCATCATCTTAAAAACTAAACTTTAACATCATAAAATTCAATGGTTTTCATATCAAGGACTGTGCAATCATTGTCACAATCAACTTTCCAGTTTATCCACCTTCCTTTTACACATTGTTATTGAATGTATATTTCTTCCTTATGTTCCATCCGGGTCCCCAGATAATCAGTATTGTCATTAATATCTTCATATTCCCATCAATCCTAATTCCCCTCTACAGATAAGGATACAAGACTAGGGAAGACACCAACCAGAAATACATCAAAAATGATCATACAAGGCCATTAGAGACAACACTCAAATAGAAAGCAGACAATATTAAAAATGTAGAGTAAATTCAAATTGCCTCCTTAAGGAGAACATATAAGATTTTCTATTCCTACCTCAGTACAGTTGTAAGTATCCCCTCTACAATGTTTACCATCTGATTGGGGGTTATTGTCATTTCTAATTTTCCGTAATTTTTTGAAGTCACAGTATACAAGTTACATATTGAACAATCACCAACAAGGAAAGGATTAATTAGAATTTGAAACATTATGGAAAGGGTTTTTTTTTTTTTTTGGTCTTAAAAAACAGGAATTTATTTTTACACAGTTCTGCATGCTGAAAAATCAAAATTCAGGGTAGGTTTTAAAATATAAACATCCTATGCTGAGCCCCGGTGGCATAAGTGGTTGAATGCGGGACTGTGGTCTGCCGGCTTGGCGGTTCAAATCCAGCGGCGGCTCTCAGGAGCAGCACTGGGTAGCGCCCACGACCACCAGAGGCAGTGATGCCCCCCCCCCCCGGCCAAATATAAACATCCTAAGACATAGACATAAAGCTGGGATGGTGTGTTAGTATGGGTAGACTAGAGAAACAAATTCATAGATATGCATTGTGTATAAGAAAAAGGCTTATATACAAGAGCAATTGAACTTGGAGAAAACATCCCAGCCCAGTGCAGTTCAAGCTCATAAATTCTATATTAGCCCATATTTCCGATACCAATTTTAAAGTCCTCTTCAGACTCATGAAAGACATGCAATGATACCGAATGCAGGAAGGTCACAGGTCAGTGGGTAGAAAGTCCTCGGATGCAGTGGTGGTGTGAGCCTCTGAGCACCGGCAGGGGTCTCCACACAGCTGCTCCAGCTTCACAGGTCTGCTTGCATCCATGTGGCTTGTCTGGCTCTGGGCAGTAGTGCCTTGCGGCTGCAATCTCTCTCAGGGAGTCAGTCTTGTCAGTCGAGTGTCTCCAAGGTACTAAACAAGTGTCTCCTGCTTCTAAGAATGAAGTACCAGATTTCCCAGAATTCTCAGAGGTGAAGGTCATGTCCAAAGAGGTATTACTAGAAATCTCCAGATTGACAAGCTAGACTCCACCCCTACACTCTTAATCCTCAAACTGACACCAGAATACTACCACAGATGGTTTTGGAATAATTTCAAAATTTAGCAAAGAGCTACAGCAGTCAAAGCAGTGTGGTACTGGCATAAGAAAAGACCTATAGACCAATGAAATATAATTGAGAGTAAGAAAAGAATTCTATACACTGTAGCTAATTGGTTTTAAACTAGAGACAAGTCTGAGGATAGAATTGGCTCATCAACAAATTTTGTTGGAATAGAACATTAAAAATGAATGAAATTGGAATCATTCAGACTATCTACAAATAATAATTCAAAATTATTATTCTTAAAAGTAAAAACTGTACAACTCATATACCACACCCAAAATAAACCCCAAACCAAATCCACTGCAACTGAGTGGATTGTAACTCAAATACTCTATAGAACAGGGTAGAAATTTCTTTGTAGGATATTGACACAGTAAATTTAAAGGAGCCAAAATCTTCACCCGTTTCCTTTTTTAAGTAACATTGGGGTAAATACTCATGATTTTGAATCTGATAATAGGTTATTAGATAAGATTGGGACTGGGGAAAGAAGAGAATGTTATTGTTTGATTCATAGTACCTGTTTGAAGTATAAAATGTTTTGATCGGGCTGAGCCCTGGTGGCGTAGTGGTTGAGTGCAGGACTGCGGCCCACTAGCTTGGTGGTTCAAATCCAGCAGCAGCTCTCCAGGAGCAAGGCTGGGTAGATCCCATGACCACAATAGGGCAGTGATGCCCCCCCCCCCCTCAAAAAAAGTTTTTATCATGCTGGAAGTTGTATGAGCCCCCAGTAAAATGATGTGTAAAAAAAGAGGAAGGCAAGAGATGAGCTGATGCAAGGGCTCAAGTAGGAAACATTTTGGAAATGAGGATGGCAACATGTGTGCAAACGCGCTTGATATAAATGATGTAGGGAATGTTTTAAGAGGTGTAAGAGCCTCCAATAAAATCAAGGGGAAAAAAAGTTTTGAAAATAGTCATGATGATTGCAAACCATGCAGATTGTAATTAATGCAAATGAACTTATTCTACTTAAAACTACTAATATGACATGTTTTACAACTATATAAGAGATTCAAAAGTTTTCTGAAAGTTTTCATAAACTTATTCGACATTTACATGAGCGTTTTGAAATTCCTTCATATATCACAATATATTAAAAAAGAAAAAAAATCAAGGAGAAATTGAGAACATAGTTCATAGAAATAAAATTCCTAATTCTTGCATATTTACATTACAAAACTATAAGTGATAGTTAAGGTAAACAGTTACACACAAAAAAAGTTAAGTGAAATAAAATAGGCAACAGTAGTAGTATCTGTTCCTTGAAAAGTCCTGTTCTCTTTTTCATGTTATAAATTTGACTAAGGTAGCCATTAGCTATATGTGGCTATTAATAATTATATAATTAGAGTGGAGAGGGGATTTCACTATAAATTAAATTTTAAATATGGACTAATAAATATAAAATACCTTGTTAAGCAATTGTTATATTGATTACATACATTGAAAACATATTTTAGATTATCTTGGTAAAGCATGCAGGTAAAGAAAGAGTACTGCCTTTTTACGAAGATGGCACCGAAGCCGAAGGAAGCTCTTGTTGCTTACAAAACGGAAGCCAAAGCAAGGCTTTAAAAGTCAAGTCCCCAGCCACACAAAAAAGGAGATCTGCAGGTCACTCACCTGCTCGTGGCCCAAGACCCTGAGACTAAGAAGGCAGCCAAAACACCTTCGGAAGAGCGCCCCCAGGATAGGCTGGACCATTATGCTATCATCAAGTTCCCCTTGACCACAGTCTGCCATGATGAAGACTGAAGGAAGCAACACACTGGTGTTTATTGCGGATGTTACAGCCAACAAATACTAGATCAAACAGACTGTGAAGAACCTCTGTGACATTGATATCGCCAAGGTGATCAGCCAGGCTGATGAACATCTTGATCAGGCCTGCCGGTGAGAGGAAGGCATATGTTCAACTGGCTCCTGACGATGATACTGTAGATGCTGCCAACAAAATTGGAATCATCTAAATTGAGCCCAGCTGGCTAAAATGAAATATAAATATTTTCACTTAAAAAAAGAAAGAGTATTGCCACTAGGGTTTTATGCTTGACTTTATTCTTCAAAAATATTTATATTCTACATATATGCTTGATTTTATTCTACAAAAATATTTAAACATGTCTCTTCCATCAGAGATGGATGTAGACCAGTTCCTCAGTAATACATTTGTGTGGTGCTGTGAATTAGTTTATATTGTTCTTTTAGCCATATTTTTTCTAACTCCCCCAAAACAAGTAGCTGGGAGATGGGACTAAGTATATTGGGTGTATTTCTTTCTTTTCATGATGGGTCTGGGTAAGAGAAGGTGAAGGAAGAAAGAGGATAAGATTATATGATTCAGAGGTCATTATTAATTGTGTTAATTGTGACTGTAAACATTTATAACTACTGTGAGAATTGATCAATTTAGTAGTGGATATAAAATGAGTCATCTGAGAATCAGGAAAGGTGATCCAAGAGCCCAAGATTTGCACTATAATGCACTACGTCAATTGCCCTAAATCTCTTCAATCCAGGTATATAAAGCTGTGACAGCAGAGGTAGGGCAGAGCAACAGCAGTAGCAGAATAGAATAAAGAGGTAGCGCAGGAGACAGTGGTGATCTTGCTGGTCCATGGAGGGAAAAGTGTGTCTTAAGGCAGGCTGTTCACTTATTTGGGGAATTTGCTGACTTACAAATCTCGAGCTCAGTTCCTTTAGGAATTTATCAGCAGTGCTAAAAAGAGGTTTATAACACTGCAAAAGAAATGCAGAGGTCAAGGGCCTTGTAGCTGAGGACCAGAGAGTGAGAAGGGGTTCAGTGGGAATGGCGGAGAAAAAGCTGTCCTGATGAAAAAGCAGTAGCCTAGTCCTTAATAAATCCACAAATCAGGGATATTGGTTGAGTTCTATGCAGCCACTGCAATGAATTATTGAAGTAGGCAGAAAAGACCAACTACTAGATAAGGATGACTGGTGTCAAAACTGGTGTAGAAGCTCCAAGGTTGGAGACATATCTGACTTCAGCCTCCCAGGTATCATCGGCCTTACACGGATGCTGATTTTGTTTTTCCTTCCCCTTCTGTAATCAAGGGACATTGGGTGCTCTTCCATGACTTTGATAATATATTTCAGTCTCCTTGGCATGACTTTAAATAATAGGATGTGCAATCAAGTAGTGGCTTTGTGGCAGTCATGTACTTATGTTAATTTTATGATTGAAATGTAGGGGTGGAATCTAGCCTGTTAATCTGGAGATAGCCATTGAGTAGCCAATGAGACCTCTATGTGGTCATGGCTTTCTGTGAGACTTCTGGGAAATCTCGTGATATTTTCCTCATGAAGATGAGAAGCTATCTCCCTAGTTGTTGGGAGTTAGTTCTCAGAGATGATTAATCATGGACAAGACAAGATGGCAGTGTCCGAGAAGCTGGAGGAGCCAAATGACTTTGCCCTGATGGAGGCAGACCTCTGAAGCTGGGATGGCCACATGGAGACCTCTGCCAGTGATGAGTTGCTTCTCGTGTTGATGGACCCTGAGCCCTGGAAGTAAGGAGCCAAGTGGAGACTCCTGCCAGCACCAGGATTTTGCACCCACTGACCTGTGACTTCCTGAGTCGGAATGGACCCTGAGCCCTGGAAGTAAGGAGCCATGTGGAGACTCCTGCCAGCACCAGGATTTTGCACCCACTGACCTGTGACTTCCTGAGTCGGAAGGAGACTTTATAGACTGATTTCTGGCATATGGGTTAATATCGGACTTATGACTTTGGACTGAACTGGGCTGGGAAGCTTTCTCCATGTCCCATTCCTTTTGTATATAAACCCTTTCCTTATATCGATATGCATGTCCTTGAATTTGTTCCTCTAGTCTACCCGAACTAACACTGTCTTGTACAGAATTTGTGAGTACAGTTAAATTCAAAGCTAGGAGTTTAGTTTAGATTTTTGGATTCCAGAGGAGCAATCTTTGGTATATATTTTTCCAAAACCACAGATGATCATATAGACTTATGAAAAGTTTTAAGGAGAAAGTAGCCATATCTGGATGGTAAGGGGAATGTGGGGGGAGAAAGAGGGAACCAATTACAATTGTCTACATATAACCCCCTCCAAAGGGATCACACAACAGAAAAATGAGTGAAGGGAGACAGCAGTCAGTGTAAGACATGAAAAAATAAGAATTTATATACTGTCAAGGGTTCATGAGAGTGGGAGGATGGGAGAGGAAGGGAAACAATGATGAGCTGATACCAAGGGCTAAAGTAGAAAGAAAATGTTTTGAAAATGATGATGGCAACAAATGTACAACTGTGCTTGACACAATGGATGGATGTATGGATTGTGATAAGAGTTGTATGAGCCCCCAATATTTTTTTTTAAAAAGGTTGCTATGGATGGATCAAAATGGAATGACTAGCACCAACATAAGCATAATCAATATTTTCACCAATATCATAATTAAAATGCAAAAATACTTTTTAAAAAAGAAAACTTCTAAGGAAAATGACAATTGCATTTGTAAGAAAAAGGTCAGGAAATTTGTCTTGAGGAATTTTGGCCCTCATCATGAGGATGAACCTGTTCATTCTTTGAAGATAGCATTCTTGAGGTATTCCATTGGGAAACTTTACCCATACACCTATTATTGTTCCCAAACTCAAAGAGCATTTCAAAAGAACATAATTTGAGTCCCTCCAGAATGCCAAAACTTGCCTTTTAATGTGGTATTTAATGTGGAATTATTCCAGGAAATATGAGATGGAAACATCAACTTCAATTGCTAGTTTACACTTCAACTATTTGTTTTAATAAAGCATTCTATGATTTTGAAGCAATATTTTTTGGCTTGCCCTCATGTATTAAAATTAATTTTGGATGGCGACCAAATAACATACACAGGTATAACTCCACGGAGACCAATGCAGATGGATCACCAAGGGATGTCCTATTACTTCCAGACTGCAAGATTCTCAGCAAAAAGACAAGTAGACATTTTGGATAAGTCGATTCTATTTTTTTAATGTATGTAAAATAATGTATTTAAAATAAAATTTAAACTTATTAAAATAAAAAAGCAGCAACAGCATCTAATAGACTCCCCTTTGTATTGGTCCTTGGTACAAGGCAGTGGAATACAGCTCCCTAACTCTTCTTGTGGCGGAAGATCAGAGGCCAGTGAGGGAAAGTCTTGAGAATCCAATGGCAGTGGAAGCATCTTAGAGCTGGTATGGGTCTCCAGGTGGCTCCTCCACCTCCAAGGCTCTGTTTGCCATCAGCATAGCTCTATGTGTCTTGTCAAGAGGAATATCTTGCAGAGAATGGGTATATCTGGCCTCCAGTAGATATATCTCCCCATTTACAAATGAGGCCATCTGGCCACGACTGACTGACAGACTAGACTCCACTCCTTCACAAGTTGACAAGAAATTATGTACCATATGTACTCAAGTGTAAGTTTACCTGAATATCATCCAAGGCAACTTATTTTACCAGAAAACGACATAAAAAATGTGTTGAAAAACTTGGCTTACAATCACAAAAGAAGAAGTACAGCATGAGTCCCCTGAGATAAGGGTAATCAACATGGTAGGTATAGAAGAAAAGCCACCTATAACAATATCTGGGTTTAGATACAAGAATAAGGAGGGAGTTGGGCCAAACCCAAGGAGGTACATGTTGGTACAACACAAAAATGGGAAAAGGAGGGAGTGGGGAGGGATAAAAGCGGGGCTTGAAAGTGAAATGATGACAGAGGGAGCAGTGCATTAATCCACCTAGGAGGAGAATACTGGTCTTATTTCCATAAAATCGGCAGTGGGCATGCAGACCCTACCATGAAGCACCAAACCTTGAGGACAGCATGGCCACATGGAGGGATGCATGAAAGGAGAGAGCTATAGGGCTGGCCCCAACCAGAGCTGAACTGAGTTCCCTGTCCCCCCCCACCCCCCCCACACACACTGGGTGTTGTGGAGGGGCCGGCATGCGACACCCACATGGAGGCAGACCAGGAGGGAGGAAGAGAAAGAGAGAGCTAGACTGGACCCCACGCTGGCACACCAGGTTCCGAGGCTGACATCCCCAGGGAGAGCTAATGGAACACAGAGGGGACGGGGCAACCAACAACAGCAGATGACAAACTGTCCTCGTACCGGAGCAGACTACAACGGAGGGCATTTCTGGGGCCACATGGTGGGGAGAGGCAGCGTGTTTACAGCCCCGCAAAATGAAATGAACCAAGAAGGGAGAATACCAGATCAGCAGCTGAAGCAACACAGAGCGATGAAGCCCCTGAGGAGCCCCCAAGAGGATGATACAGGTTGTGAGGGGCAGCTCCTGGACAGTCTGGAAGGCCGGCAAACGGACCCAGATTTTGGTATATGTCTTTTCTCTCTATTCAATTTTTTTTTTCTTATTTACTATTTTCATTTTTTTAAAATAAGTTTGGACTATGTCAAAGTCGGTGTACCTACCTATGTAGGACAGGCATGGGAGGCATGTCCCAGAAGAGAACAGTGGGACCAATGATCCTGAGGAGACCTGGGAGTGCCATGGACAGGGGAACAAGTGAGGTGTTGGAGTCAATATCAAGGAGGAGGTAGAGATTGAGGTGGTGGTGCGGGGAGGGGAGTTTGTGGGAGCAACAGCAAACTAGCTAAGAGGAGGTATCAAGAGGAAGAAATGAGGGGAAAGTGACTGTGAGGCAGGTGTTAGGTAAAAGGAAACAGAGGAAGGACCAACTAAGCAAAGCAATGGATAGAGGTATAAACATAGCAGTGTACATATGTAAATTCATTGATCCACAAAAAAAGAGGTATTCGCCCATGTACTTATATTTACATGGCAATACACTGAGGTAGAGGATGGACTCTGGGCCTCTGCTCATACCTTCCCTCAATACAAGAACACTGTTTTAATCAACCGGCAGTCCACATGGAAGAAGGATACTGCCAGTGCAATTACAAGGAGTCATAGGGAACGGGTAATAGGCTTCAACAGACACATAATAAACAAATACATATTGTTGAGAACGAATGAGGTTGGAACAGAGATCCAAAGCCCATCTGTTGACAGTGGAACAATCCCCACTGAGAAGGTCCAGGAAGGGATGAGTCACCAGAGTATGGTAAAGCATCGATGAAACACACGATATTTCTCTGTTCCTTGAGGCTTCCTCACCCCCCCCCACCCCCCTCCACATCATGTGCACAGGCAAACAAAGTAATGGGAGCTCACAGCACACAGAATCTAGGAAAAGGGGTGGGAATAGTAATACCAGAAGGGTAGGGAAGAGACAGGAAGAAGAAAGGAGAAAGGGGGAATCGATCACAATTATCAACACATAGCCATACTCCTCTACAGAGGGAAGAACAATGGAAAACACGGGGGACAGAGACAACGGTCAGCGCGAGATGGAAATAATCAAAATGTACAATCTATCAGAGGGTTTTGAGAAAGAGGGTAGAGGCAGGGGAAAAAGAACTGATACCAAGGGCTCAATAAAAAGTAAATGTCTAGAAAAGAATGAGGGCAACATATGTACAAACATGCCTGATTCAATTGCTGTATGGCTTGTGATAACTATACAAGTCCCCAATAAAATGATATAAAATTTTAAAAAACAACAACTCAGCTTATACTTGAGTATATAAGGTACCTGCCACAGCCTGTTTAGGCGATTGAGATCCATCTCTATGTAAACTTGCGTGTGGTTATCAGTCCACTGAGTAAAGCACTAAAGCACCAGTGATAGTTACATTTCAGAATTTAACAAGGAATGTGGCACCATTCTTCCTCAATTTAGGATTTCCTGAATCGCAGACAAAGTGATTGTCTGATTCAAATACGCACCACTAACCCACTTGGCTCACTACGGCTAGGGTATCTTTACGCATTTCCTTTAATTTTCCCATTTCTAACTTTCTTAGATGCAGACTTCATCATTCTATATTCTCCTTATTAACAGAAGTTTGCAGAAGTTTCTTTTCAATTTGAGGCAGGCAACACCAACAAATGAAAGTTCTGAAAGGTTTACACCACCTACATCATAAAGGTCAAAAGAATTTGAGGAAGCAGCTATTTTCACAGTCATATTTTGAGACGATTCTAACAGGAAAGGGGCTCATTTTTTAAAGTAACATGTAACTTAACAATAAATTTTACCTAGTAACATGTAAGTTAAAAATAAATAAATTAACCTAAGTGATGGTTTTTAGCACTACAAAATTTGCAGAAAATGTACCTCATCAGTGTTGTAGATAATCTGGAGTCCTGAAGAAATCATTTCCACAAGGTAAAGAAGATAAAGTGACACTGCATTTATCTGAAAAAAAAAAAAAAGACTGTTAAAAGTTTTAAAAACACAAACAATAAAAACATTATGTTATAAAATTAAATATTAAATCTCAAGTTAGAAGTCATGTACCCTATTGTGATGGGTAACACACAATTAGGAAAACAACTATACAAAGAATTATTAACAAGTGATTCTATAACATTTGTTTTTCTGGTAGTTCTGCACAAAATAGTTTTGTCCCACAGGGCAAATGTCCATAGGACATATCTCAAATGCTTATAAATGCAAAAGTTGTCAGCAAGTAAGACATTACAACTATGACAGTCCACCAGAAACATCATAAGCATGATACAGTAAATATTGAAAGCACTTTCATTTTCAAAGGATACAGAATTAAAATAAATGCCTGTCAGGATTCTAATCAATGGCATAATCTACTGTAAAATGTGTCTTCTTCTATAATTTGTCATTCTTTAAAAATGGATAATATATAACTTACTAATGAGAAAATTATTTAAATCATTTTAACAAAATCCTACACAGGAGGTGAAATAACCTCAAGTAAAGAAGCAGTGAAGAATTCACCTGGATGAATAGTAAAAATCTTATGCTAAGTGAAACTGGCCAGTCAGAAAAGAGCACATATTACATATGATTTCATTTATATGAAATGTCCATAATAGACAAGTACATAGAGACAGAAATTAGATCAGTCCTTGCCTCGGCTCAGGGATTAGGAGGAAATGTAGTGGGAGTATTACTGAGTGTACGGGTTCTTTTGGGGGCTGTTCTGAAATTGATTGTGATAATTCTTGCTCAATGGTGACTAGACTAATGAACACCATAACAGGTGAATTAAAGTATGTTACTTATAGCTCAATAAAACATTTATATTATAAATAAATAAATGGGGGGCTGAGCCCTGGTGGCGTAGTGGTTGTGCGTGGGACTCCGGTCCACTGGGACGGAGGTTCAATTCCAGCAGTGGGGCTGGGCCTCCTACTCCCACCACCGGAGAGCAGTGATGCCCAAAAAACAAAACAAAAAAAACCAAACAAACAAAAAATAAATATATAAACGAGAAAAATAGAAAAAAACAACTAAGCTTTCCATAATTAAATCAGGAAAAACCTAAGGGTAAAAACTAAAAGATGTACTTTTGTTCTGATACAATGTTGCTCAGAAGATTATTACCCTCCAACAGCCATGGTGACTGCAACCCTTTTGATTTTCCTCTAATCCTTATGGGTTAGCTGAAAAAATCTTGGGCCAAAAAATTATTGGTGTTCAGGAGGTGTCAGATGAAGCAGCCTGTATGCCACGCGGAGCCTTACACGGTTAGTGGACCCTGGGAAACAGGCCAATTCCAGATTATCTTCTGAATTCCTAGTACTCAGTGTCCGGTGGGTGTCAAGGTCTTACAGGGTTTCAGGTTTTTCTAGACTGACAAAAAGATTGATCGCGTTCTCAAAGCATGTTTCTCGGCTCAGCCAAGTATTTTCTTAGAGAATAGACTCTATCATCATCCACATTCAAAGAAATTTCCTTCCTATAGATAGAACCCATAGTTGTGATGCCGGCAGTTCTATTTTGAGGTGCTTCTGTGAGAAAATGTCGATAAGGCATGCCACCATGTAACACCGACTGTAAGGAGGGATCCCTGGTAGTGCAGTTGACTGGATGTTAAGCTTTAACCAAAAGGTCAGCAATTCAAAACGTCCAAGTATTCCTGGGAGAAAGACAGCGCTGCTTGCTCCCATAAAGATTTAGAGGCTCTGAAATCCCAGAGAGTTCCACACTGTTTATAAGAGAAGTTATGGGTTGGAATCAAATACATAGATATGGGTTAAAGTTGGTTTTGGATGTGTCAGTTTGGACATCCACTGGAATATAAACAATTATTATATTAGGTTAAGGCTGAAGGGTGATAAATCTATCTAGAAGCACTGCAGAAGACCTGATGATCTAACCTGAAAAATCAGTGACTGATAATCCTGTGCAAGAAGTTCTATTGCAACAAGTGTGGGGTGTGACACACAATAACCTGTATAGCATTTCTGATTTTTTTTTTTGGGGGGGGGCATCACTGCATTCCAGTGGTGGGAGTAGGAGAACCAGCCCCACTACTGGAATTGAACCTCCGTCCCAGTGGGCCGCAGTCCCGAGCACAACCACTACGCCACCGGGGCTCAGCCCGCATTTCTGATTTTTATGTGTCACATATGAACTTGAAATTCTAAGATGCAAGGGTAAATGAGCCACTGTCTTATAAAAACACTATTTTGAATAGTAACCATATTTCTAATACAGAAAAAGCACATAAAAGCTACTTATCATATATACTCAAAGTACAAACCAATCTGAATATCAGCCAAGGTACCACAAAAACTGGATTAAAAATGTGCTGAGAAACTCGGCTTATACACAAGTACATATGGTGTGTTAAAAGTTAAAAAACTACATTCATTTAATATTCATCTCTAAGGGACTGATGAGAGTTTCTTGTCAGAAATAGGGACATTGTACTTTCTTTTTATGAAAGATTTAAACTAAAGCAGTGGTTCTAAACCTTCTAAAGCCACAACTCTTATACAGTTTCTCATGTTGTGGTGACCCCAACCATAAAATTGTTGTGATTGCTCCTTCAAAATTGTAATTTTGCTGCTGTTATGAATCAAGTAACCCCTGTGAAAAGGTCGTTTGACCCCAAAAAGAGTCACAACCCATATGTTGAAAACCACTGAATGAAATTAAGGCAGTGCATACCTCCAGAGGGGAGTGTATTCAAAGAAGATATTCTTATTTTAGTAGGAAATGTATGAATATGTATTGTTTTCTAAAGATGATAAAACCAAAGGACATATAGAAGCACAGCCATTTAACAATAAGGAGGACAGATAACATTCATACTCTAAAATCAGGACAACAGAAGTCCTAACTAAAAATGATATACAGATATGAAAAAAAAGATGAAATAAGATATAAAATTCCACAGTGTAGTCTTAGTACAGGTATCAAATTTAACATTTGATATAAAATAAAATTAATAGTCTCTAGAAATGCCATTTGGTATTAAATTTCAGTATTATAATTTTGGCTTTTTAAAAATAGTCAAAAAAGCAAACACTGTGATTGAGTCAAGTGTAATGCATAGCATTCCTGTAAAGGCAGAACTGCCTCCGTGGGCTTCCAAGACTCTAAAGCTTTAGGGAAGCAGAAAGCCTTGTCTTTCTCCTGTAGAGTGGCACAAATGGATTGGAACTGCTGAATTGTGAGAGAGTTATACTTTGGGCTTTATTGAAGGTTAGAATATTTAGTTGAACTTTGGTCTGTTTCATTTTTCTAGGTCTCTGGGTGAGACAAATTGTTTGCATATGACTATATTAAGGTTGGAAAGCGAGGTTCTGGTTTGGAACTGACTAGTATGTGGACTGCAGCCTAACGCATAACTACGACATAACTAGGGTTCCTTAATACAGCTTAGAATGAGCAATGATGTGAGGAAATTTTCTGATTTGTTGCTACAGCACTGTCAACTATTACTTCTTCCTTAGTTTATAAATGTTGAAAATTCTTCTAAGATTAATTAAAAAGTGAAAGCTCTTGATCTTAAAATCCCATCTTCTTTTGTCTTCTAAATACTAATAATGCTATAATTTACCCCATTGCAATTTTAGCTTCAGGACCAAGAACCTACAGCAGGTTTAATGTTCAATGACCATAACTAATTCCGTTCTTGTGATAGCAATTCATTTTCTTCTTCTATTTGATTATTGGATTTCTACTGTTCTGAACTAAAGAAATTGTATTTACAAAAATATTTTAAATAGCATCAAATCTTATATAATAAAAAGTACAAAGATAGTAGAAAAACATTTATACTCTTTTTACCTGAAGATGACCATATTCCTCATAGGAAAAGAATTCATCTCCTGTGTACACATTGAAAATCGAGTGAAGACATGTTGTTGGGCGCGGATCTTGTTTAAATTGCTGTACCTAGAATTAAATATAAACATTAAATAATGCTAGTAATTCAAGCATGCATCCAGGATTAGAGGTTCCCATCTTCAAGGAAGAAAGCTATAGTTCATAGGTAGTTAACTGAAAAAGGAAGAACTGCTACCATAACTGAAAACAAAACCAAAACCAGAAAAAGTTCATAACTACTAATGTTGTGGCTGTGAGGTGCCATTCAGTAAGCTTCAACCTGAAGCTGCCCTGTGCACAACAGAATGAAACACTGCACAGTCCTGCACCATCCACACCATGGGCTTGAGCCCATTGTTGCAAGAGTCATCCTCTTTTTCACTGCTGCTCCACTTTACCAAACATGATGACCTTCTCCAGGCACTGGTCTTGCCCAACAATATGTGCAAAGTATGTAAGGCAAATTCTTGCCATCCTTGCCATTAAGAAGCACAATAGAAACAGGTTTGCCCTTTAGAAATAACTTTCGATATTCTTCTGAAGCACCACAATTAAAATGGAACTGCTTAGAAATATAGAAATAGAAATTTCTTATAGAAATAGTTGATGTATAGAAATAAAGCGTCCATTGCTATCAAATCTATTCCTCTCATGGAATTGATATTATGTAGAATGTCTGAGACTTTCAATCTTTATAGGAGCAGACAGCCTCATCTTGGTCTGCAGGGGCACTGGTGAGTTTGAACCACTGACTTTGTAGTTACATCAAAAGCCCAAAACCTTACCCGTGCTGGTATCAGGACTACTTAGCGTAGTAAGTGGCATAATGCAGCAGGCAAAAGATTTGACAACATCTTGCCCACTCTCTTATTTTAGACTCTGATATGATTTATTCGGTAAGTCACAACATGATTGATTTACTCACATTACAGTGATCCTACTGTACTATCATTTGATAATGCTTATAAGATACCCGTAATAAAAAAGGGCTTCTGGCTATATTCTATTTTAGTGAGTGTTTAAAACTTCAAATGAGATTTCTTTCTCTAGAGATAAGAAATTTAACCTATGCTTCTGTTAACATTTTTGTTTCCCTGTTTAATTATTCATATATTCTCATTACTAAAAGCATTGACTTCAAGGAATAAAGATAACACCTTATTTGTTAAGATAATGTAGAATCTAGCCATTTTGGAATAGGAGGTAAATACTATATAATCTGAAAAACAAACACCAAGGACAAAACAAAAGAAAAACCTCTACTAAATTCTTAAGGTCTATTCAACTTAAAAAATATTTACTCATTACAACTCTGTGCCACGTATTGTGATACTGTCTGAAAGTATACGATAAATATGAACAGGAAATAAATAAAATGACATACAATTCTATGTAAAAACAATTATGTTTTGTTTTTAAAAAGTATGTAATAGTGTATCTGTGTGATCATGATGAATAAATACACTTTATTTTCTCTACTTCCTAAGACTCTCCTCACCTTTAAAATTTTATCTAAAAAAACAGCTTCTCTTACAAAGTCTTTAATGGCGTCAAGCAAAATTACTTCTTCCAGCCTCCCAAAACTGGGAGTGGATCCCTTAATTACTACTTTTTCTGCACTGTACTTCACACTACCTTGCAAGTTTCTGAAAGTTACACTGTTCAATATAATCTTTTTTTTGGGGGGGGCATCACTGCCCTCTGGTGGTCATGGGAGCTACCCAGCACTACTTCTGAGAGCCGCCGCTGGATTTGAACCACCAAGCCCAAGGGCCGCAGTCCCACACTCAGCCACTTATGCCACTGGGGCTCAGCCTCAATATACTCTTATACAACAAATCCATGTAGTTAGAAGCTATATGTGGCTAACTGTTTTATAAGCAACCCAATTTAAATATAAGATTTAGTTCCTCAGTCAGATGAGTCATATTTCAAGTGCTCAATAGCCACTACTGGCTAAACATTTGCTCAAAAACAGCAATAAAGAACACTACTACCAATACAGAAAGTTCTATTGCATAGCACTATTCTAGAGCATAGGAACACCAAAGCCTCACCCAAGGACCTTGCACAAACAAATAGCCAACCTTATATTTGAAGTACCTGATAAGCAAAAAGAAGTCAGGAATATCAGTAGGTAGTCAATGTTGAGTGGGTGAAGGAACAGGAAATAGGAAATAATGTTCGTTTTTCTATGAAGTGGCCAACCTATCCACTGTAAACTCAAAGAAAGTGACCATCCCTTTCCAATATTGAGAACTGGCAAAAGCTTTAAACTACACAAATAGAAATCTGTGTGTAGATTTTCACAGTACCATGATCAATATCTCAAAATTCTGAAGATGATTCTGGTTTCATATATAAAAATATTATCTAGTTAACGTAAATACATTTTTCCCACTTGCTAGGAAAGTACAAGAATATAAGAGTGCTTCAACTGATAAGGTGGTGGCTGTCATTAGTCTTCTAGACAGTCAAGAACCCAGCATGAGCATTTATATTCAAACACTGCATCAGAGGAAAACCAACTACTAAATGACTAAAGACAATCAAATGGGAAATTCTGTAACTATGCTATCAGTTTTAAAGCTGTTAAAAGACAAGTAATTTAAATTTTCAGAAAAAAGTAGACTCAAGTACCAGAAGCTTTCAAGATTTATGGGGCATGCTATACAGCAATTACAAACAATAATATTCTGAAAGCAGTCGAAAACAAGGACAGTGAAAGTCAAAGAAAGGATAGAAGGTAGCACATTATATTATGTCTGGTATCTCACAAGGAAATATGAAAATCATTACAGAAAAATTTTGTTAACTAAAAGAATCTAGAAAAATGTTTGTCCCACGTATATTTTATTTTTTTCTGAAAAGCATTGTCATTGTGACTAGACAAAGCACCAAGTGGTAAAAGGCTTACACACTCAAGGAAAAAAATCTCTCATGATGGGATCTTGAAAAAAATAATTTTAATATTTCA
This sequence comes from Nesogale talazaci, assembly GCA_004026705.1. NCBI lineage: Eukaryota > Metazoa > Chordata > Mammalia > Afrosoricida > Tenrecidae > Nesogale > Nesogale talazaci. Next base: position 55,585 of record PVJH01013732.1, read on the forward strand.
ATCATTGCTCATAAATTAAGAACTATTTACTAATATTTTAAGCAAAATATTTTTAAGCTAAATCTATAGGTACAGCAACCCTACCGCCTACTAAAATGCTAATCTCAGCTTGCATACAATTAAGTATAGAAGGAATTTACTTCTTAACTGAATGATGCTTTTTAAGGGGTATGCATGTTAGAAAGGGTCAGAAATTTAGGTATGTGAAAACTTTTAGGTGAAAAATACCTAATATTAATGAGTAAGCATTTAGATTAGTGGTAAGATCCATAATAGAAATAGAAATCCACCAGCTTTACATTCTGCAAATCATTAATTCATTCAAATTTATAATAAATTAAAACTAATTCTATTATATCCAGAGAAGAATGAAATAAGAGCTGTACCTTGTCTCATGCACAAACAAACTCAAGATGGGTTGCACACATGAATGTAAACCCAAGAGCTATAAAGATCATCAGTGGAAAAGTTGAAACCCAATTAAATGGCCCATTTGAATGCATACACTGGCTACCAAATATAATATAGGAAGCACTTAGAGCAGAAGATAAAATAGATGAATAAGACCTACTAAAAACCATTTATGCACATCAAAAGATATCAACAAAACAGTAAAATATGACCCTGTAAACAGGGGGTATATCTTGACACAACAGACAAGGGACTAATTACTAAAATCTGGAGAATTCTATAACACTAAATAGAAAAAAAAACACACCAAAAAACAAATAATCCAGTTAAAAAGAGACATGAATAGACAAGTTATAAAAAATGAGACTCAAAAGACTAACAAACACATGAAAAAAAAAAGCTCATGATCTCTTCACATTTGGGAGATACATATCAAAATAATGATGATATATCACTTTATACCTAAAATAGTGCAATTCAAAAATATGGGTACAAATAATGCTAGAGAGATTGGAAAGACTGGAACTCTTATATATAACTGATGGCTTTGTAAACATATATAACCATTGCATATAACCATTGAGGGAGGGAAGCAATATGGCTCTACCTAAAACAACCAGAAATAGAAATACCATTTGAGTTAGCAGTACCTCTGCTGAAAGTATACCCCAAAGGAGTGAGAGACAGACGCCGAATAGATGCATGCTCTCCATTGTTCATTGCAGCACAGTACAAAATAGCAAGAAAATGGAAACAACCCAAATGCAACTAAGTAAAAGAATGAATAAATAAATTCTGGCACATACACACAATGGAATACATTGTTATTGTTCCTATGAGCTGTCACTGAGTTGGTTCCAACACAGAGTGATCAGCCGCTTGTATAGCAGAACAAAACAATGGCCAGTCACTGATGTGACTGATGTCCTTTCCAGGGACTGGTCTCTCATGACGATGTGTCTAAAGTATGTAAGACAGTATCTTCCATCTGTCTTATCTTCCAGTATCTGGAAGTATCTGACAGATCTGACAGTATCTTCCAGTGTCTCTATGGAGCACTCTGACTAAAGTTCTTCCAAGACAGATTTGTTTGTTCCTTTTGCCAGTCCATAGTACTTTCAATATTCTTTGCCAGCACCATAATTCAAATGATGTGGTATTAGATTCTTGCAGCTGTTAATTCTCATTTTGAGCTGTGCCCCATCAGCTAATAAGATCCCACACGCTGCACTCCCATAGGTTTGACTCCATTCAACTCACCACAGTCCACTCTACTTTGAGATAGTAATTTTTCCTGAGCTACTTTAATCAGAGGGGCCTGTACTCTGGCACTATCTCTGACAATGCTGTGCTTCCATTCATTAGGCCTTTAGTATGTGACAATATTTTGATTTATGCATAAGGTTATCAATGACTAATTCATGTAAAGTAGGTAGCCGATTCCTTTTTCACAGTCTGTTTTTAATCTGGAAGTTTTACAGAAACCTCTTCACTTTGGGTGACCCTGTTGGTATTTGAAATATCAGTAATACAGCTTTCTGCTTCACAGAAGAAAAGAAGCTACCACACTACAATAAACAAAGTTATGAAGCCATGAAACATCGAATGACTTGGGTGGAACTGGAAATCATTATGCTGTTTAAGACAATCACAAAAGGAAAAATATTGCATGAGTATACTACTAAAAGGACAAACACCAGACTAGGGCTTCTATTGTCAAGTGACACAATCTTCTAAAATGCACACCCAAGCAGCAAGATACTTAGGACCCAGAAGCATATATCACTCCCTTATCTGTTTATCTTAAAATTTAATTTGAAAGGGAGTCTCACTTCAGCTGGGATCAATTCCTCAAGATGGAGGGAGGAAAAATTAGTTCCTGACATGTCACATTGTTCTAGAGTTATCACAAATATAAAGTCACTACTAGCAAACTTCTATTGGAAATTCACATCGAGAAGTGAGTAAGGAAATGTCTGTCTCAGAGATGGCTATTGTCCTTCTACTGGTGGGTAAACCAGGAAGAACAACCACCATGGGGAAAAGTGCTTACCATGGTAGAATATGCCTGGTATTATACTCCTATTTTGATATGGCTTCTATCCAGCCTTTGGTGACTCAGGCCACGTGCTACAGACAACTAGGACATTAGAATATGTCCTTTAGAAGATAAAACATCCTTCATAGGCCACAACAGAGGCTTTCAATTTAGAAACCTCACTAACAGAACTGAACTTTATATTAAACCAATCTGTAGCAGATTTAAGGAACTGAAACACTCCTTAGAACCCAAGGCTGAAACACCTGAGTATGAAAAGCAAATCCCAAAGTTATGGAATAGGAAGACAATGGACTTTAGTTTACAAATACAAATATTGCTTTGAGGGTATCCAAAAATATAGTGGCCCAAGATTACCATATATTTACTATTTTCATGCTATCTTTGTTTTTTAAATGATGTGTCAGCCTAGCAGGCAAGGTTCGGCCTTTCTGAATGAGATTATTAAAAGTTTTATCCTTTCCCTTATCCTTACTATCTGAATAAATAATATCAGTTACTTAAACTTTTAATGTGGCAAGTTAATAATTCATAAATTATGATCAAAAAAGTTGGTTGATACATGTATAATTTACTTTCCTCTAGAGTGTTTTAAATCTTATATTGTGGGTTAGGTTAATGATATTATCAACAGAATTACATTGGGATCCTTAATAATGTTCTGCAATAAAATGATAATGTCTCTAAAATGAGTCAGAAAAACATATAAGCCATAGATATATGAATGAATTTTGGCTCACACTTAATTACAGACCTAAACCAAGAAGAGCTAGTTCTTGTGACATGACATTACCCTCATGAAGGGCGTACTGGGTGGATTAACAAAGTGTGGTAATGAAATCAAAATAGTTCCTGGCTATCAGAAAGAATAATACTTGGGGGTTTAAGAGAGTTGACTTAAAAAAAAAAGAGCTTGGCTTAAAAACAAGCAGCCATCAAACTGAGGCATCAGTTAAGTTCATATGGAAGAAGCACAACATCCTTTGTGACCTAAGGATTTGAATAGTCATATCCAAATCCCAGGATGGAATGACATCAGAGCTTAAATTATGAACCTCTAGTTTAAGAGACTGGATGACAGTGGAAGTCCCAAATCAATTTCCGGGGTTCACACCGGCTAAACCTCTAAGGAAGTCCTTGTGAACATTTGAATTGTTCCAAGAATTTGAATTCCCTTACTGTCAGAGAGAGTACTATGAGCTTATTATAGCAGATGGAGTTAAGTCAAAATAAAACACCTTTATCATCTTATTTAGTTTGAAGTTATTTTGGTTTTTATATTTCTATTCTCTCTTAGATTGAGATTTTTCCTGTTATTTCTAGTCATTACTATTGTTTTGTTTACTTGTTGTTTATATTTCTTTTTTTT
>PVJH01013733.1:0-59438 GCA_004026705.1 Nesogale talazaci
AAAAAAAACTCCAAGAGAAACTTTCTGGCCAGGGTCTCCTACAGGAAACACTGAGTTGAGGAAATGTTTGTGTATTTGCCTTTTATATGGGGAGGGAGGGCTTCAAGGAAAGCCCCAGGGATGAAGCTGTACCCTCACAGCACTGTTGACACCCCAAGCCAAAACCCAAACTCCATTCAGACCCAGAGCGACCCTCTAGGACAGGCTGGAGCGGCCCTGTGGGTTTCCGAGACTGTCCCTCTAAGGGAGTGGACCGGTGCGTCTTTTTCCTGTGAGGCAGCTGATGTCACTCAGTAATCTAAAACTCGGAGACAGCGGTCTCCTCTTGCACGAGAGGAGCCTCTCCTAAGACAGTGGAAACATCCTGGCATTTCGTTAGAATGTTCTTTCTTTTCGCTTGCCCCATTACCCTGTAGGTGGACCCCGTCAGGAGAACTGTGGGACCGCACGAGGAAGCGAAAGCCCCAGCTTTGTGGCTCACGGACAAGGAGCCTGTCGATCCAGAGGGTGGGGAGCGGGGGGGTTGGGAATCACGGAGCACTGAAGAAAGAGCCCCTGGGCACGGCCCCCTGCACTCCTCCTTGGGTAGGGTGTGCACAGAAATGAGTCCAGGCAGCGTTGCAAAGGTGGTGAGAGCTCAAACACGGCGTGATCAGGGATCGGATCCCAGCAGGAACCTGTGGGGCAGACTTGGCTAACAGCAACAATGGCTTGGCAAAGTTGTTTGTGAGTGGAATCACAACCCCCAGGAGATAGGCTAGGATGGATGGTCTGAATGTCACCGGGCTGAATGCATGATATTCCAAAGGCCCCCAAATGACTTTGCCCACAAAGAGCCCGGGAAAATCTCAACTCCCCTTACAGAACAAATTAGCTGGAGTGGCAGCAGCGCTTGAGAGAGAGCCCTAAGCACGTCAAGTTCTTCTCGGGGATTTTTGAAATGTGAGTTCAGCCATGTGCATGGAGTTAACCCTTCAGGGACTGGTCCCTCCTGATAACAAGTCCAAAATACATGAGACAGAGTTTAGCCATTCTCACTTCTAAGGCACATTCCGGCTGTACTTCTTCCAAGACCTCTTCCAAGACATGGTGAGACTCTCTGCCACAGACTGCTACATTGTGCACGAGATCTACGACGGGGAGAATGCCCAAGACCAGTTTGAGTATGAGCTGGAGCAGGCCTGGGGAGCACAGTGCAAGTATATTGTGATCAAGCCCACACGCATTCGTGACGAGACTGCCCGCTGGATCACCGTTGGCCACTGCCTACACAAGACCGCTGTGCTGGGGGGCACTGCCTGCCTCTGCACCCCACTGGCCCTGCCCCCGGAGTATTCTCACTACATCTCCCTGCCAGCGGGTGTGCTGAGCCTGGCCTGCTGTACCCTGTACGGGATCTCTTGGCAATTCGACCCTTGCTGCAAGTACCAAGAGGAGTATGATGCCTACAAACTGTCACGTCTGCCTCTGCACACACTCACTTCCTCCACCCCAGTGGTGCTGGTCCGGAAGGACGACCTGCAGAGAGAGAGACCGCACAACACAATGGCAATCGCTGCCCTGGCGTACTGTGTAAAGAAGATTTACGAACTCTATGCTGTATGATTTCAGGAGGGAAGGGAAAGAACACAAAACAGCCCAGCCCAGATGGCCCATCACGGCTTTGCCCTGTGAAACAGCACAGCCTGGGAAGGTATTTGGTTAGCACTTGTTATTTTTAAAAAGTAACAACGATCAAGGGTGTACCATGAGGTTCTTCAGCTCATTACACTAAGGTATGAATCTCTGTGACCCAAGAAGGGGTCTGAAGCTCTGGACATCTGACTTGGGCAGTAGAATGCTGATGAAGCAAATGCTGCTGAGGGGGGTAAACGTATTTTGGGAAAGGGTGTCTTAAGTATATTGTTTAACTGTACCACCCAGAGCCAACCAGAAGCTATTGACCATTAAAATGAGTGTTTCAATTGCAAAAAAAAAAAAAAGTCAACTGGTGCTGGCCCCAAGATGATTCAACTTTAGGAGTGATCGCACAGAGGCACTCAAACAGCTGCCATGCTTAAGGTCCTGTCTTCCATAAAGGGAAAAAGATCTGGAAGTAAGTGAAAAAACAAAGGTTCTCAGGAAGGAAATGAAGATTGTAACTGAAGAACAAAATGGAACTTTAACCACTGAAATATAAAGTTCAACTCTGGGGGCTGAGCCCCGGTGGCGTAGTGGTTGTGCGCGGGACTGCGGCCCACTGGGATGGAGGTTCAATTCCAACTCACAGGAGCAAAGGCTGGGCCTCCTACTCCCACCACCAGAGGGCAGTGATGCCCAACACACACACACACACACACACACACACACACACAAATAATCAACTCTGTTCAACTCTGTGGGCTCAATAGCAAAATGCGACCAGCAAAGGAAAGTGTCAGTAGAATTCGAGTTGTCAATAGAGATGATCTGATCTGAGCAAGAGAAATAAAAGGTTTTGAGAAAAATGAGCAGTGCCTTAAAGAAGTTTGGGGAAAATACCCCAAAAGTCTAACATTCACATTATCGGAGTCTCAGACATAAAGAAGGGAAAACTTGGTGCAAAAGTAAAGAAATTATGGTCTACGACAACTCCCCAAATTTGGTGAAAAGCTATAAATCCCTAGATTCAACAAGCTCAATCAACTTCAAGAAGGATACATTTGAAGAAGGAACACGAAGGTGCACACTGTTGAAAAGCAACAAAAAGGGGGTGGGGTGAGGGTATTCTGAAAGCAATCAGAGAAAAACGCCACTTGGAGGAATAATAAGTCAATGACTGCAGATCTCTTGTCAGAAACTATGGAGGGTGGGAGACGATGGAACATGAAAAGGCCTGTCAATCCAGAAATCCATACGCAAGAAAAGTGTGGTGTTGTTTTTTAAGACAAAAATAAGGGCATTTTCAGATGAAAGACAGCCAAGAGGATTTATTTTCAACATCCCTACTCAAAAGAGATGTTTTAAAGCATTGTTCGGTGGAAGAGAAACCATATCAGAAAGAAACTAGAAACTTAAAAAAAATGATAGAAGAGGGCTGAGCCCCGGTGGCGTAGTGGTTGTGCGTAGTGGTGGCGTAGTGGGACTGCGGCCCACTGGGACGGAGGTTCAATTCCAGCAGTGGGGCTGGGCCTCCTACTCCCACCACCGGAGAGCAGTGATGCCCAAAAAACTTAAAAAAAAAAAAAAAAAAAAAAAAGAAAAAATGATAGAAGAGTGTTAGTCTGGGTAGATTAGAAAAACAAATCCATAGAAACTCATATGCTAATAAGAGAGTTTTACATAAAGGGTAATTGTACATTAAAAAAGCACCCCAACCCAACCCAGTTCAAGCCCAGAAGCCCAACATTAACCCATATATGTCTGATATCAATCCACAAAGTCCTCTTCAGACTCACAAAACACATCCAATGATGCTTAATGCAGGACCATCACAGCCCAGTGGGTGGGAAGTCTTCTGAATTCAGTTGTGTTGTAAGCATCTCAGTGCTGGCAGGGGCCTCTATGAAGTTTCTCTGGCTCCAGAGGTCTGGTTGCGTCAGGGTAGGTCCATGTCTTCTCTAGCTCCCAAGACATAGCACCATGTGTCTTGTCAGGAGAGCATCTTCCAGGGAGTGAGGAGAGAGAGTGTGTGTGTCTCCCACCTCCAAGGAGGAAAATGCAGGAGCTTCCAGAATTCTCAAGGGTAGGTATTGCCCACACAGAAGCCTCATTGGCTATGATTGGATATGGCTATTGACAGACTAGACTCCACCCCTTCACTCTAAATCCTCTCAAGTCCCAAATTGACACCAGGTTATGTAACTGCCACAAATGACAATGCCTGTGTTGACATCATAGACAATATTCTTTTCCTCTCTTAAGCACTCACACATATGCTTGAGTATTGAAAACAAAAAAAGATAACATTGGGGCTGATGGGGCTTTCCAGGTATACAGACTCCTATCTACACCCACATGGTTCACATGACAACTACAACATAAGAGATGGGGAGGACCTATAAAGAGGACTTCAAAAAGCTTGTAGGACAATGGAATTAAAAGGAAATGAATTTTTTTCATGAAGTCTTCTTATACGGTTTTAAGGTCTCTACATTTCACTGAACTGGAAAAGTAATAACTCTAAGCAGGCCCCTAAAGGACATAAAAGATAATATTAATGAAGATCATTATGCCCCAGGGGTTTAGTCAATAAGACTTACGACCATAGATTAACAAGGAGGTTTTGAAAGGGAGCCAAAGGCAGATTTTAAAAAAACAAAATATAGATCCAGGCATGGGTTTGGGGCTCACACGAAATCCTAGGTCCAACTTAAGAACAAGGAGTTTTTACATCACAGACCTGCTGGAGACTCGGCCTCAGGAAGGGAACAAAGAAGATAGAAGTGCTGCAGCAAAATGTGGTGAAGAAACTAGATGGTGCCCAGCTACAGCAGTGGCTGGGGTCTTAAAGGTTCATCTCCAAACAGGCAGCACCTAAGTGAGAAGTCACCTCAGTGCACACGGAAGAAGTCCACCAACATCAGTCACCAGAGGAGTGTAAATCATGGAGTCTGGAGTCGAAAGCAGGATCAGGGTCACAGCCTAAATTGTGAGAATCCAGTTTTCAGTAGGCTATGGGTGAGAGCGGGACCCCAAGAGACCCTTATGGGAAATGCATGGCCTCCGGTGATCTCCGTTTATCCCTAACTGAGGGATGGGAGGAAAGTGATTACTAAACAGAGATGGTCATAGAAAAGCAAAGAGATTGACCTGACTGGTTTGATTAAAACTGGCAGTGGACCCCCCTCTGGCTTTCAACATTTTCTGTATTTATAGTTTTTTATTTGCTCATACTGGGGTTTATCCCAGATGTTTTATGTCATTGGAGGGGGGGGCACCCTCTTGAATTTATGTTATATGTTTTTCTGTTTTTCAGTATTTGAAATCCAGGATTGATGAACCTTGAGGAACGGCAAGTAAAATAAGGATTTGGGGGGGGGGGGTGGTTCTAGAATGGTGGGAGGGGAAGTCAAAGGGAACCGATGTCAAGGAGTCCAGGAAAGAAAAGAATGTTTGGAAACTGATTGTGGTAGCAATTGTACAATCCTGCTTGATGTGATTGAACCATGACATGATGTGATACATGGTGTAGCTTCCAATTAAAAAAGAAAAGCATGTTCCTAGAAAAAAGAAAAAGTTGGAGCAATATATAATAAAATCTAGAATAATCACTTTGAAAAAACTATACAAAAAGTTTAGTCCAAAAATCCATTGAGAAACAAAAATGGAATACTGACACAATGTTCAAAGAATTCAAAAGGATGAAGGAAAGGGAAAAAAACAGAGGGGACAAACTGAAAACAAATAATGAAGTTGTAGTCCTGAATCTAACCATAGCCATAAGGACATTAAAGTCAAAACGTTCCAATGAACAGACTTGAGAGTGTTACATTGTATCTGTGTGTGAGTAAACATATATATGCACACACATACAGATAGATTAAAAGTTAAAAGATGAAACTATGTATCATGAAACTTTAATTTTTTTAAAGCTGAAATGACTATTAACATCAGACAAAGCAGACCCTAGAAAAAGAACACTTACTGAGGACCAAGAATATTATTAGGTAATAATAAGAGTCCCTTCGCCTAAAAGATCTAACCATCTTAAATGTGCATGTGTCCAACAAACTACATGAAGCAAAAAACAGATGGAACTGAAAAAAAATATGGGTGTATACATGCACACATATATGCATATGTGCATGTGTATGTATATACATAGTCATACTCCAAAATTTTAATGCTCCTCATACCATAATGGATACAAACGTGGAGAGAAAAACACCGAGGACACGGTAAGTCTGAACAACCCTGTCATCAATCTGATCGAACTGAAATTTACAAAGCACTCTATCAGCGACAGTCGGATGCACATTCAAGTTTCCTGGGACCACTCACCAACACAGACCATACTCTGGATTATAAGACACACCTTAACAAGTTTAATCAAAGTTATTCAAAGCAATATGGACTTTTACTAGATAGAAGTGAACAGTAAAAAAAAATAAATAAAAAAGTTTTTAAAAATTTAAAAAAGAAGTGAACAGTAAAAAAAGAAATACCTGGCCTTCCCCTAACCCAGATCTTTGGAAATTAAACAAAACATTTCAAAATAATACCTGGGTCAAAGAGCTTAGAGGTTGCGGAATTAGGACACTGGCCCAGAACACTTCACCCAGGAGCCTGCTTTTACCACAAGGCTACCTGCCCCCACCAGGTTTGTTAGGGTCGTGAATATCAGACTAAGAAATGTGGGCATTGCCTTGTCTCCGATGGCTATGCATGCAGGGATTTTCCTGTGTAAGGCAGGGCCCTATGTGCAGATAGATGGAGTAGGTTTGGTTAGGGGCAAGAAATGGGAACAAATTGGCACCCTGTCCAACTGGGAAAATAAAGCACCGTGAAGGGGCTGGGGTGTTTTATATGATACTGAAATCGGCTAGTAGAGAACCAGGCACACACCTTCCTGTCTCACAGAGGCCATCCTCAGCCTTTCTGGTGGGTTGGCAGCCCTGAAGGAGGAGCTGGTCTCTTTACCATCAGACTGGGGGCTTCCTGAGAACGAAGACAGGGAAGACCCTAAAGAATGGAGTTCTGCTTCAGCTCAGAGCACCCAGTTTGCAGAAGGCCATAGGCAACAGTAAAAGCCTGAACTCCATTTGGCCTTTGACTCAGCATGGGAACAGCTTTTCAGTTAGACAGAGAGCATTGCAAAATGGATTGATGCAGATGTTGTTAGGTTAAAATTCAGCCTCTTGGTAATTTAGCCTCCCCTCTGACCCAGATTAAATTCTACTTTCCATTCTAGTTTCCATTATTTTCTACTTTCTTTTCAATGGAGGATTTCTGTGTTGTTTTTTGTTGTTTCGGGAGGGGGGTGTTGTATGTTTTTCTTTATATGAAATCCAGGATAGGCAAATAAAGAGAATCCGTAACTGGATTGATAGTTTCTTAGGGTTTATAGTAGGGGAGTTTGGGGGAAAATGAAGAGCCAATGATGATGAGCATAAGAACGAAGAAAATATAGAGTCGATTGTGGTAATAATTGCACAACTCTTATTAATATGTCTAAACCCTGAAATTGTATAGAATAGGAATTGTCAGTAAAACTGTTTTCTGTTTGTCCGTTTTTTTTTTTTTTTTTTTTATATTGGAGCCCAGAAGGCATAGTGGATTAGCTGCTGAACTTCTCACCACAAGGTCAGCAGTTTAAATCTCCCAGTCATTCCACCGGGGAGAGAGGAAGCTGTCTATACCTAGAAAGACTGATCACCTTGGAGCCCCAAAGGGACAGTTCTACTCTATTTCACAGACGCAGAACCGACCCCGTGGTGGTGAGTTCAGAGTTTGGATGAGTAACTTGTGCCTCTGGACACCTTACAAGGCTTCCATTTCTCCTCCGTACAATGAGGATCGTGTCAGTTCCCCGAGACCGAGTCCCGGAGCCCTAGCGGCACGATGGCTATGCGTTGAGCTGCTAACTGTGAGGATGGCAGTTCAAAACCACCAACCACTCTGGGGGAGGAAAATGAGGCTTTCTACTCCCACAAAAAGTGATCGTCTGGGAAACCCACAAGGGCAGTTCTAACCCGAGTTGGCAGGAACGTGATGGCAGTGACTAGTAATTTTGGTTTTTCCTGTGTAGGAGCTCTGGCTGGAGTGGAAAGGTGGTGGAGAGGGCGCTGTTTCTGTATTGCAGTGAGGCTGGGGAGAAGGCTCCCGTGGGAGAAAGAGTGGGCCTCCCACCTCCACAGGGCCCAGGGTTGGGGGGCAGGGGTAGACACATTAAAACCTCCTCTGCAGAGACTTTGATCAAAAGCGGTTTCTATTCTCTTTGAAGCAGCAGAAAGATCAATCCTTCTTATCTCAGCTTCTCTGTGCAGAGGCATCACGTGTGTCTGCAGCCGAGGGCGCTGCTACTCTGGGAGAAGAGCAGAACAGAGCGGTGACACCCAGCCCAGCCCTCCTCCCCCACCCCACCCTACCCTGTCCTCCTCTGGTCTGAGGGGAACCAAAGGTCTCCTCGTCTTGGCCTTCACCTGGCCCAGCCACCTAGGGGAAGGGAAGTAAATAGGGGCTTCTGGGCTCTAGTCTTGTCTATCTGCCTGAGGACTTCCCCACCTCCCCTGGGCACATCCTCTCTTTTCTTCAAAACCTGCCTTTAAAATCTCACCCTTTACTGAGCCCTAAAGACACTGGCCCAGGAAGCGAAAGACCGTATTCTGGCTAGGTCTCTGCCTGTGATTTGCTTTGCGACCTTGGGCAAGTTACTCCCCTCTGTAGTGCTTAATTTCTCTCGATGAAGCAGAGTTGCTGACAGAGAGCTGGCTGAAGGCTCTGTTGCCAGAGTGAGTCTGTGACGAGTGTCAGGGCTTAGTTCGGGAGGTCAGCTGGGAGAACTGTCTCTCTCAGGCCCAGCTCAGAGAAATCGTCCCAATAACCTTGACCTCATTAGCTTGGAATTCTTGGCCAAATGTTGTTCTGCATAATCCCATTAGTGACAAGAGCTGTGTTGCTGGTGCATGAGTGTCCAGAATCAGCAACTCAGCCTGAGGGGACCGGAGCAAGTGCCCTGACCGTGTTGTCCTTGACTTCTTTAAGGATGCAGAGAGCAGGGGAGAGGCTGGCTGGGTGTCTGTGCCCCCGGACAGCTGGCTGGGGGACAAGGCGGTGAGGGATGGGGGTGCTGGCAGAGGATTAGACATCGGGGGAAGAAGTGGCCTGAGCTATTCTACCTCTGAGGGTTGGTAGGTGGGAGAAAAATGGGACTTTCCATGCCCGTATCCAGGTTCAGTCTCTGGAAGCCACAGGGGGCCGCTGAATCCAGCACGGACTCGATGACAGTGAGGTGGCACCGTATCACCCTCCTGCTCGCCCAGCACCAGTTTGGGGTATGCCCACCCCTCACTTCGGGTCCCGGGGCTCTGGCCTGTTCCTCAGTAGTGCTGACTTCAAAGGCAGCTCTGGGGTCAGTTGCTGAGTCTACTGCTCAGGTCCCCCCTGGCCTCTCTCTGGAGAAGTGAGCCCCCTGAGAAGTACAGTCCCCACCAGTGAGGCCCAGGAGTGCCCTCCCAAGCGTCCTGCCCAGGGTCTCGTGCCTGCAAGCTGCCTACACGCACACATGCATGGGCGTTGGAGGACACACTTCAGTGTGTGAGGTGTGCGCACACGTCGGGTATCCTGGAAGGGCTTGGGGGCCGGCCCGTCTAGGGGCCTTTCTCCCTCGGAGCTGCTGGGAGGATTTAAACAGCCAGCCCTCCGGACAGAGGCAAGCGCTCCACGATTGCGTCTCCAGGCTCCTTCTAAGGAGGTTGCTGCATGCGGTCGTCTCTGCGGGCTCCTGCGTCAGGGGAGACGCTCCTGAAACCAGCACAAGTGTGGAGAACGAGTGGGAGCCAGGCGTGCTGGCGTGCAGGACCTCTAGAGCATAGGGTCCCGTCTCCTCCACCTGGCTCTGTCCTCGATGCTTCGACCTTGTCCTGGAAGGTCAGCCGGACCCTTGGGCACCGAGCTCCTCTGAAGTGGAGGGAGGGTCAGCAGGAGCCTCAGGCGTCACAGCTGTCCCCCGGTCCTCGCCAGCAGCCCGCTGGTGGAGGGGGTAGAAACCCTGGAGAAAGTTCTTCTGGGGGTCCGAAGGGGTTCTGCTGAATGCTGGCCAGACACAGCAGGCAGCCGCCACCCTCGGATCCTCCCAGCGGGCGAGAAGGGCTCACGCACAGACATAGCGGGAGCCTCGTGGCAGCGTGAGAAAGTCACAGCTCCGTCTCCAGGAGAAAACCGCGAGTCTGGGGACTCCATCAGCTTGTCTTCAATCACCCCAAGTCAGTGGTCAGACTGGCATTTGAACCTGGCACTGTCTGGCCTCCCTTCGCTGTCCCCATTCAGGCCGGTGGGTTCTCCTGGACAGAGGGAGGGAGTCCGGTGCGGGGACAGGAACAGGGAGAAGTCCCGCTTTCTGCAGGAACCTATCCCAGAGTGCTGAGGAAGACAGACCTGGCCATCGGTAAGCCCCAGCCGGGAGAACCAGGGGCCGCCCGGCTCTGCTCTGCGCATGCGGGCTCGGCAGCGACCAACAGAAAGATCATTCAGCCCACGCCAGTGCTTCTCAGACAGACAGGCAGACAGACGGGCCGGTGGCTGTCAGAGGTGAGCCTTCCCTTCACAGAGGGGTTGCCTTCATGCCCCTGGATTGAAGATCTGGATGGGGGGCCCGCGCTGAGTCAACGCAGATTCAGCGACCCCATATGACCGAGTAGAACTGCTCCTGCCAGCCTGGGAGAGGGTGAGGCCTCAGGAAGGGTAGACAGCCCAGTCTGCCTCCCACGGAGCAGCCAGTGGCTTTGACCTGCGGGTCCCGCAGCGGATTCATCACCATGATGGATCTGCACCCACAGAAGGGCTCAGGGGCAAAATCTCTCTGGCCCCTGATGGATGAAAGGCATTTGGGTGGCAGACCCAGGTCCGCACAGGGCGTTGGGGAATCCAGCAGCACCCAGGCGTCCACAGGTTTGCTCCTGAGTCTTTCCCAAGCTCAGCGTGGGTGGGACGGCCTGAGGGATGAGGCTGCAGGGGAGGCCACTCCGGCGAGGTGACCCGAAGGTCCCTGGACATGCACAACTGCCCTTTTCTGTGCTGGAGGCCTGGGCTCCGTCCCTTCTGGCTCTGATTTAAGTTGCAGGGGGAAATGCATTATTTTTTCATTAAAAATTCATTTTGGAACAGATAGCCTTCAGAGATGTAATTAGCCACGTTGTTTCTCTCCATTAGCAGTCCCTGGAGTTTGCTGGAATCTCATGTCCTTTTTCCTCTTCGTTTCACTCTTTGCAGCCTCTTTATAAGGAGGTGACTGCACTTCCCCACCCTCCAGCCACACACATACACACACACTGTTTTCGAACTGAGTCGTTATCTCCTATTCTGGAGAAGGAATCACAGTCAACTTCCCCCTCTCACTGGGTGGTGGGGCATGGTCCTGCTCCCACCAGGAAGAAGGAGGCAGCTCTGTGGGACTCAGGGGCAGCCTGCCTTGGGGCAGGGCTCAGTAGGGATAGTAAGGTTCCTGGAGCCCCCACTTCCGAGCTGGGTGATGCCGGCTACTGGTTTCACCTTCTGGGCTTCAGTCACCCTCACACATAGAAGCATTTCCCTGCGGCCAGCAGCAAGTGTCCAGTAGGAAGCAGGGGCAGGGGTGTCGGGGGCAGGCAGGGGGCTGCAGGGGCAGGCGTCAGGGCAGCAGGAAGGACTCAGCACAGGTTTGGCGGAGGAGAAAGCGGTAGGTGTTGGAAAGACCTGGGAGGAGTGGGGCTGGGGGGCAGGTGGCAGGAGAGGAATATGCCCCTCTTGAAGCAGGACTGGGAAGGCAGTGTTGGGGTGTAGCCCCCAGCACTTTGCGAGCTCGACTTTGGTGGTTTCTCTGCAGGAATACTGCAGAGCCGCTATGCCCGTGAGGAGACGGGGTGCCATCTTCACCTGACTGAGGACAGTGTCCAGCGGGCGGGAGGGGGCTGTGTGCTGAGATCCAGGGAGATGCAGCCGATGGATAAAATCGTAGGCAGAAAAGACCCTGGGTTTCCATCAGAGGGAAGAGATACACAAAGGAAAGTCATCAAAGCACAGGGTCATTCGGTAAATTAAGAGTTATGGTAAGAGGGCTGAGCCCCGGTGGCGTAGTGGTTGTGCGCAGGACTGTGGCCCACTGGGACGGAGGTTCAATTCCAGCAGTGGGGCTGGGCCTCCTACTCCCACCACTGGAGAGCAGTGATGCCAAAAAAAAAAAAAAAAAGAGTTATGGTAAGGGTTACGTTTCGGATTGAACTGGGACCTCATCCCCAATAACAAGCAAACAAAAACCTTTCCATCAAGTCAGCTATAATCCCAGCACCCCTGTAGGACAGGACAGAACTGCCCTTGTGCCCTTCCCAGAGGGCAACTTTTCGTGGGAGTAGAAAGCCCGTCTTTCTCCCGAGGAGCCGCTAGTGGTTTTGAACTGCTGATTTTGCAATTAGGAACCCGTTGAGTAATAGCTGCGCCAGTTTCTAAGCCCCGGTCTCTCCGGGTGTGGTATGACTGGGTGTGGTTTTGGAGATGTGAAACATGGGTGTGAGGTCAGACTGGAATGGGGTGGGGGCTGGGGGGAGCTGATGCAATAGGATTGGTGTCCCTTACAAAAGAGGAGACAAGGCAGAGAGGAGGCGGCCACTTGATGACAGGGACACTAATGGGGTGCTGCGTGTAAAACTAAAGGGACCATCAGGCCACCTGAAGTTGGCAAAGAACGACAGGGAACGCTTTCCACCACAGTCTTTGAAGAAAGCGTGGCCCAGCCAACACCTCAATTCAGACCTCCGCCCCCTCCCCAAATTGTGAGGAAACCAATCTGGGTCTCTCTAAGCCACTCTGTTTGTGGCCCTGGGGTGGAAAGGAAAGCAGGCCACTCGGGCCAGAGGAAAATGAGACAGACACATGTCACCCCCTTTGAAGAACCAGGCAAAGTCGGAGAGGGATTCAGACCAAAGAGCCCTCTTGCTGCATGCAACGCCCTGCAGTCTGTCTGCACATGGAGCTTCCGTGTGGTTATTATGTTTTTTTCTAATGGGACCAAGCGATACTGACTAATTTGGGGAAGATTTACTCTTGACCGTTTGCAGTGGGTAAAGACTGCTCGGTAACCGAGCCCTGGCCATCAGTCCCCTTCTGAAGCCAAGCTGGATCTAGGACTCAGACTGTCCAGTGCCCGGCGTGCCCACATCTTTGGAGGTGGGAGGAGAAGCTGAGGTTAATTTCGAAGTTGCCTATGTCATTCACATTGAGGAGGCAAGGCATAGACAATCCCCAAAGGTGAGTAACATCCACACCGGCCATGTCTCTAGTCTGGACATTTGCTTTGGAAGCTTCTTGAAAACTTCATAAGGAAGCCAGGGATTGGGGTGCTGGCTGGTCCTGGATGGCCCCCCTTCCCTCGTCAAAGTCATCCTGCCTCCCATTCCAGGAAGACCTGAGGGTAGCCGATGGAGGGGAGAGGGCTGGCTCTTCACCTCCATCCTAAATTGGCGCCGGGCAGTGGGAGGAGGACAAGATAGAAGTGTTTCCATTTAAGACGCCTCTGATAGGATCACCAACTAACAGAACTCACCCTCCCCGCCACCAAGTCCACTCTGACTCACAGCGACCATGAAGGCCAGGGTAGAACTTTCCCTGTGGGTTGGCAGGATGGTAATTCTTCACCGGAATAGAAAGCCTTATCTTTCTCCTTCGGAGAGGCAGGAGGTTTCAAACTGCTGACCCTGATGTTAGCAGCCCAACGCATAACCACGACGCCATCAGGGCCCCTTCGGCTAACAGAACAGCCACTGTAAACAAGACAATGAATTGTGTCCCCCATCGACTTCCATATGGACACTGACTCATTATGGTAATAAGGACGTGGGAGCCAGAGGTTGACTCGATTCTGATTTCATGGCTGGGAGATCTGTGACTCGGAAGGGGGGAACACCCAAATGTGAGGTCAGAGTCCAAATCCCATCTCCAAGCTCCCGACTCCAATTTGGTCTGTCTAATTACCATCATCTCCTAATGGCTGGCTGAGGCTGCCGTCCGGCCAGATGGCTCTCACAGCCAGGACCTGAGTGGAAATGCAAGCGATGCTTCCGGCTGAGAACTGGTGATGGGTGGTGGCAAGAGGAACTGGTCCTTCATGTGTCCAGCATATATTGAACGCCTGCCAAGGGCCAGGCGGTGGGCTTGGACAGAGAGGGGGAAGCAGGGATGAACCAGACAGTGACCCAGACCTAAAGGAACAGGGGGCAGACAGAGCCCGTGCAGAAATCTCTGTGATACACCCAGTGAGAGCAGCGAAACACCACGTCGGAGACATGAATGCGCAGTCTTACTTGGGCACGGTCTTAATACCTCCGGAGACAATGCTCAATAAAGCTCATGTCCACCCCCATGAAGGTCCCCTTTGACTACTTAAACTGAGGAACTGAGGGGGCTTCTCAAAAGGCAGTCTCTCCCCCACCCCTACCCCCAGCTCAGGCATACAGATTCTGGGCTCGGGGGCTCAGAAAGTGCTGCCCCAAAGACCCAGAGCTCAGATTCTAGGCATTCCCCAGAGAGGAGAGGGGGCCAGAAACTCAGGAGTTCACAGCCCACCCAGCCCCTCCTGATCTCCATGTCTTTGGAACCCAGCCTCCGTCTGCGCCACACCCTGTCTGTAAGGCCGTGTTCTCATGGGAAGCGGGGTTCTGAGGTCATTGTGACCGGGGTTCCAGGGCCCTTGTGACCACTGGCTGGCTCAGTCCAGGTGTGGACAAGAGGTCAGACGAGAGCCAGCCACTCCCGGGGATGCAGCTCCCCACTCCTTAACTCTGCTGATTGCGTGTCCTGATTCGGACTCGAGTCAGCGTTGGTCAGAGTCTGGGTGGAAGACCGTGAGCCGGGACCATGACCACCCTGTCTCCCGAGAACAGCCTCTCCGCCATGCGATCAGCCTCCTTCATCCTGGTGCGTGCTCTTGACCAGCTCCCAGTCTCTCTCCCCAGGTGCCCAGGGGCTTGCACAGTGGGCCACTGACTGCAAGGCCAGCAGTTCAAAGACACCAGCGACCCTATGGGAGAAAGACGAGGCTTTCTGCCGGGCTAAAAGAAACCCACAGAGCCCGTTCTGGTCCGTTCTATCCCAGGAGCTTTAGCCAACAGGTTTGGTATGCTGACACCAGGTGGCAGTGATGCTTTTGTTGGTAAAGCTGGTTCCAGCCCCGCGATGACGATGCTCTGAGTTTCATTAGCCATTGGTCACAGTCCTAAAAATTTTCTACACTGTCTCTTTTACAAAATGATAATAACTAATCATAATGACCGTAACCAATCTCAAGTCTCATGAATCATAGCGATTAAGAGAGCGATACGTAAAAAGCAGACACGCCACGTAGACACCTCTTTCCGCCAAGTCCGAATGGCTGTGACTTCTTGCAAATGTTCTCCAGGCCTGGATTTTCATTTTCTTTATATTGTCTTCGTTTCTCGGAACTTAGGGAAGGATGGCAACAACAAGGTCTCGTGCAGTACACTTTGTGTGCAGACGGTTGATAGTGATTGGTCCTCATCTCAACCTGGGGGACAGAAGCTGCTGCTATCCTTAAGTCACAGATGAGCGAGTTGAGGCGCGGAGACTCCGTAATGCCCACACAGCGAGGAAGGGGCAGCGCTGGGTTGGAATGCAGGGAGGTGGGTTGCAGAAGCCGCCATTGAACCCACGATTCTTCCAGCGCAGTGTCCAGATCGACAGTAGATGCCTTCCCTGGAGATGTATAAGAATTGCAGGTTCTTGTCCCAGCCTCCTACCTCCCCCCAGACCTTCCTGAGCCAGGAACCCTAGGGAGGAGGGACCCAGAACCCCATATTTTAACAAGCCCCAGGGCACTCTGTTGTACAGAGAGCTTGGAGAACTAGTTTCAGCCCCCTCATCCTGGTCCGGCCCCCGCCAGACACAGACTCGATTCTGACTCAGCGCGTCTGGTTTGGAGAAACCAGAAACCGTAGAAAGAACCAGCTCCCAAGCCTATTGGGAATCTTCCTTCTCCTCACTCTGCTGTGTTGGTGATGTGCCCTCCACGCCTGGGTCAGTGATATTCCCTAGATTGGCTTCTTCAACTTGTGCACAAGAGTGGTCCTTTCCCAGTTTTAAGAGGACAGGACTTAAGAAAGTGGGTGGAGGGGGGCGGGGGCACGCCATTATTTTTTCATTCAATTTCTCCACAGACTTTTTGAAGGCCCCTCCTATGTCTGCTGTCTTGGGGCCACCCTCCCCACCCTTGAGTCAGGCTCAGTGACGCAGCGGACCACGGTTACGTGGGAGCACGTGCTGCCCCTCAAGGGGACTGGAGCGGAAAAGAGGTGGAGAACCGGAAGGGAAGTCAGTGACCCTTCCCGGGATTGATTGCAGGCTCTGTTAAGTCTGGATATTTAAAGTAACTGGGCATCTAAAACCCTGATAGAAATGTTCCCTTCCACTCTAGTGCCTTTTCCACCTTCCTGAAGCCCCTTCACCCAGGGATGCCTCAGGGGGAAGGGGAGGCGTGGAGAAAGGCATGCCTACAGCCAAGGCCTCGGGCAGCAGGAAGCTGCAGGGGGTCTGAGTGGTGAAGGCTCGTTGCTGGCCACTTTCTCCAGGGGAAGCATGGCCAAGGTCAGGCTCGCGGGAGGAAGCTTTGCTGTGCACCATGTGAAAGTGGCAGGGGGGTTCCTGCAGACTAGAACAGGGGTCCTATTGTAGAGTTGGCATTCTGGGCAGGCCGGGCCTGCATTCCCCAGAAGGGCCTGTCCTCCCTTATCCATCACCAGCCCCTTGGAGCCAGAGGGTGGGCCCATGGATTGATGGAGCAAGGAATGGTGGGACGAGGAGGATGGAGACGGATTTGAAAGATGGCACAGCGCCCAGCCTCCATCCTTTGGAGGACTCAGACAGAGGCATGGGTATGGAGGTAGGGAGGGAAGGAGGCGTGCCTCCCGAGAGGACTTTATCCCGCTGGCTCTCTGCCGGCCAGCATGTGCCTTGGGCTGGTCCCTAGCTGGCCACTAAGTGTCCTTCTCAGCCATTCTGGTGGGTGATTTGTAGGGGTGCCGAGCAGTGCTGGGCGAAGAGGGCGGGAACTTCCTGGGAGGAAGAGGCAGACATTTTGTTAAAGGAGTCTGGTGACCAATCAAGGCAGGTAGAGGCTCCGAAGGGCAACTTCTTGGAGACTCAGCTGGTGCCCGCGGGGGCCCTCCTCACCTCTGGGTCTGCCTGTGCTGCAGCCGTGTTTCCTATGGCGTGGCGCTGCGCATGCGCCACCAATTCTCATTGTCGGCCTTCCATGTCTCACCTTCCATCTGACGCCACTTTGTTCTCTACTTATTTTATTTTTTTTAATTAATAGGCTTTGCTAGTTTTAACTTCCCATCACACACACACACACACACACACACACACACACACACACACACACACTTCTCCCTATTATCAGCAGCTTGCATGAATGCGGTACATCTATCGCTCATTGAAGGGCCAGTAGAGAGCTGTTATTGTTAACTGAACTCATTGTTCACATTCAGGGCCTGTTCTCCGTGGTGTTCAGTTGTCTGTGCTTGAAGACACGCATGACGTCCTATGTCCCTGCGTGCACCAATGAAGCCTCCGGGTTTCGGTCTCCTGGTTTGCATAATGACATCACAGCCAGACCTACTTTCTAGGTCGGTCTCCCTAGTGGCTCAGTGCCGAGCTGCTCACCAATAGGGAGGTATTTGAACCTACCCAGAGTGCCGCTGCGAAATGCATGGCAGGAAACCCGGGGCGGGGGGGAGGGGGGGGGCGGGCAGGTGGAGGGCAGTTCCCTTCTGTTTCATCAGGAGGTCTTGAGGCATCAGACCAGACTCAGTAGCATGCTCTGAGCTCCAAGGTGGCCATGAGGCTCAAAGGGATCCTGCGAGCATGTTTCAGACTTTGTGAGGCCCCCCCACAAAGATGGTGCCCCTTGCTGCCCCAGTGCTGCCAATTAACGAATGTGTGTATTTCATGATCACTTGCTTGGAGCTTTGTGCTTTATGTTTATAATTCATTGATTTCTGGCTGCAGCTTACAGTCTTTGTTTTCAGGGGCTGGGTGTGCATTAGAAGGAAAATAGCCAGTTCTTACAAGTTTTTAGGTCTTCAGGAATAAGGCCATTTCTCTGGACTCAACCCCTAGATGTAATGAAGACATTGGATGTGTAGTTCCAAACATTTCCCCCCCAAAAAACCTCCCCAAACCTCCAGGCCCAGATGGCTTTCCCGATGTGTTCTACCAAACATTTAAGAATTAAAGTCAGTTCGACGCAGCTCTCCAGACAATTAAAATCATGGACTATGTCCCTTCCCATTCGACGAAAGCAGCATAGCCCTGACATCAAAACGAAAGGCATGGCAAGAACAGAAAATCTTGTGAACAGAGATGTAAAAGCTCTGTGCAAAAATGATCAAATGGAGGGGCTGAGCCCCGGTTGGGTAGTGGTTGTGTGCGGGACTGCGGCCCACTGGGTTGGCGGTTCAAATCCAGAAGCAGCTCTCCAGGAGCAAGGCTGGGCCTCCTACTCCCACCAGAGGGCAGTGATGCCACAAAAAAAAAAGAAAAAGCTCAGATGGACTCCTACGAGACATGAAAAGGATGATGGGTCATCACCAAGGAGGGCTAGCCCAGTCGATTGCCCCAGCGCTGTGAGTTTGGTTTGCTAACACTGCCGCAGTAACAAGCTCGAGGAAACGCCTTTCTCATCATTCCCGGGATGCAGGACATCTTTGGACACAGTCCAGCTGGCATTTCTGCAGCACATTCCGAGCAGACGAGGACTAGAAGGCATTCTAAACCCGACAAAGGACATCTGTAGGAACGCTGAGTTCAGACCATCGTAGGTGGTGCATGGACGAGAGAATGCTGAGGAAAATGGAGACGACCAGAACCAACTCTGGGTCAGCTGTCATCTCTTCAGTGAACAGCGGCAGGGTGGGAGGGGGGGGGGCTTATTCACATGCTGCGATGTGCTGAGAGCAAGGGGGACTTGAAGCGTTGGTGAAGATTAAGGACGGCAGCCTTTAGGGTAGGTGACACAGCTCAGGGTAAAAACCCAAACACCAAGCTTACTGCCGTGGAATGGAAGGAACTGATAGTCCACCCCCAGCAACCCTATAAGATGGTCTCAACTCGGCTCCACAGGAGCAGAACGCCTCGTCTTTCTCCCTCAGAGCACCTGGTGGTTTTGAACTGCTAGCCTTGTGGTATGCAGCTCAAATCGTCACCCACCACATCACCAAGGTTCCTGAATTCAGTGTAAAGAAAACAGAAGTCACCCTCGCTGAGTCAAAAGAGAACGACACGATAAAGGGGGAAAGCTGGCGCCTGTCCAGGGGTTCATTTGTGCTGGGATCCACAATCGATGCTGATGGAAGCAGCAGTCAAGAAGCAAAGCAACGCATTGCATGGGCTACCTCTGCTGCACCAGACCTCTTTAAAGAGCTGAAGAGCCAGATGTCACTTGGAGGTCGCAGATGTGCCTGACCTATGCCCTGGTGGTTTTCAATCGCCTCTGAGGCCTATGGGACAACAGATTGGGAACTCAGCTGGAGAAGTGAATCCTGGTGTTGGCGGAGGGTACTGAAACTACCATAGGCTGCCAGAAGGACAAAGACATCACTCTTGGAAGAAGAACGACCAGAATGCTCCTTAGAGTTGAGGTGAGTGGGACTTCCTCTCACGTACTTTGGACATGTCATCAGGAGAGGCCTGTCCTTGGACAAGGACCTCACGCTGGGTCCAAAGTCAGCAAGAGAGGGGAGGACTACCAAGGAGATGGACTGATGGTGGCTGCCACAAGGACCGTGCAGGATTTCCTTCTGCTCAGCATAATGTCACCGTGAGTTGGGACTGGTTCATCAGCACCTCACCACAGCCGTGTTCCACGAGGTGCTGAAGGTTCTCGCCAGAACCTGAGATGAGAAAAAGAACCACAAAGCATTTCACCCTGCAAAGGAACAAAAGCAACCATGTGTGTTCACAAATAACATGATCTTCTATGTGACGATTGGCAACCATCATAAAGGGCATGATGGCATATATGTTCAGCTTTTCATGCCACATGGTCTCTGCCACAACTAGTCAATTCTGTCACTGTAGCGTGAAAGCGGCCTTAAACAAGACCTAGATGAATGGGGGTTAGCTGTTCTGAGAAAGCCAGCTGAGAGGCCAGATGTGGCTGGGCCTGGAGTTTGCTGATCCCAGGTCACTGTTGGAAACTCCAGGGAGTCTACCCCACACACCCTGAAAAGGCTACTAAACTAACAAATGAGTTTAGCACCATTTCAGGATAGAAGATTAATAGATTAAAAAAAATCAATCGTATTTTTTCTATGTGAGCAACAAACACTTGGAAATGGAAATAAACTTTAAAAACAATTCCGTCGGGCTGAGCCCCGGTGGCGTAGTGGTTGTGCGCGGGACTGCGGCCCACTGGGTTGGAGGTTCAATTCCAGCTCCCAGGAGCAAAGGCTGGGCCTCCTACTCCCACCACCTGAGGCAGTGATGCCTAAAAAAAAAAAAAAAAAAAAAACAATTCCGTCAGCCATGGCATCAAAACCCTGAAGTTCTTTGCAATAAACCTGACAAAATATACGACTTCTCCACTGAAACTACAAACTATTTCTGAGAGGAATTTTTCAAGATCTAAAGAGATGGAGAAGTAGATTGCACCCATGGCTGGAAGACTTTATAATGGGAGTGTATTAGTAATTTCTCCAAAAAACTTCTATGCAATACCAAGGTCATGGCTGTTTTTGTTGTTGTTGTTGTTGCTATAGAAATTGAAAAATGGGACAAATTCATATGGAAATGTGTTCCTGATGTGAATACATTTCCTCTTTGAATGTAGGGTTTCAGGGACCCCGTCTAGCGTCGAGACCTATCCCCCTCAGCTTCCCGTCACGTGAATGCTGTGGGCTGCAGGGTCTGAACACACTGGGATGGGGATACAGCCCTGCTGGTGGGAGGGGCAGAAGCCTGCCTCTGATTGGTTCAGACAACAGTGTCCATGCTGTTGAAGCAAGACAGAGGGCAGAGCCTGCTTCCCAAGGTTAGGCCAAGGTCAAGTACGTTCCTCTTTCCTCGGGTCCAGATGTTCTATTTCAATTCCGCATGTAACCCCAGTTATTGAATGTTAGAAAAATAGATTTACAGAATGCAGTCAGCCATTACGTACTTGTGTGAATGCAGTCTTTGTGGAATGAGCAGACAGGCTGGAGGTGGAGGTCACCTAAAAGGCCAGGTCGTGCTGGGAGGCTTCTCCTGTTCCCCTGACTGCGAGTGGTTCAACGCAGGACCCTGCTGTCTAGTCCGGCAGCAAAGGCATCTGGAGACTGGCCCACGACTTGGAGAACCGCAGTGCTCTGTTTGCTCGCTCCTGGTCCATGGTGGTTTCCCCTGCTTATCCTGGAACCCAAGTTCATGTCACACATCTGCATGTGACTCCCCAGAGTGTAAGTGCCAAAAGCAAGAGATAGATATTTTCTGTGTAATCAGATTTCAAACAGGACGCCACAAAGACAGTCTGTCTCGCCCAACTGTGGTCTCCTCGCTTGTTGTTGGGTTATATGGTCGTCGTAGCATGAAAGCTGTCATGGACAGCACATAGATCATGGGGTGGCTGTGTCCCATCGGCAGTACCAGAATGAATGGGGGTTCCTGTGCTCTGATAAAGTTTACCGAGAAAGCCAGGTGAGAGGCAGATTTGGCCAGTGGGATGTAGTTTGCTGATCCTTAGTCAAGGTAGAAAATTCCACAGAAGCTTTCACACACACACACACACACACACACACACACACACACGCATACACACACCCTGCTTGAACTTTTTTCTGACTTGGATTAAATTGGCTTAGATACTCCAGAATAAAACACCTGCAATTCAGAGAGCAAGATGATGGAGCACGTGTGACCGATTAAAGAGGGTATTTCTCGATTCGTCCCCACCAAACACTCGTGAGTGTCAATCATCCCCCGTGCCATCTCAACCGGAAACTGTTCTTACGGATGAACTGTTTTGTCCTTCCAGGAAGGGACAATGGAGTCGGGAACATGGTTCTTTAAACTGTTGAATAATTTTTCACTCTCAGAGCACATCCCTCCCCCCCCCCCCCCCCCCCCCACCGCCCGCTGCTAGTTGAGTCAATTCTGACTGTGACCCCACAGGACAGAGCAGAATTGCGCCTGTGGGTTTTCAAATCTTTTCCCCCTAATTATCTTTATTTTTAAAAGCAGTTTTATTGACATCTCATTCATGTATCATACAACTCAGTGGTCTAAATATATTTAAAAAGAGTTGTACAGCATCAGAGGAAGCCAGCCTCAGATACATACATCACGGGTTCAACAGGTGCAGTTGTAAAGTGATAATTATTAATTATTATGGTAAAGTTATCGAGAGCATGGGAAAGAGAGAACTAATAAGGGTCAGGCACATTTCATGGTAGCGTGCTCACCTCAGTCTGTCAAGTGGTCCATGTGGA
This sequence comes from Nesogale talazaci, assembly GCA_004026705.1. Lineage (NCBI taxonomy): Eukaryota > Metazoa > Chordata > Mammalia > Afrosoricida > Tenrecidae > Nesogale > Nesogale talazaci. The sequence goes on from PVJH01013733.1 coordinate 22,128, forward strand.
GAGAGAGAGTGAGTGGGGGAAGGGATTACATGAGGGAAAGGGGCCGAGAATGTCCGTAGCAGACGGGCGCGAGAGAGTCTCTTTATTGTGCCAAGTCCTTATATACCCTTTGGCACCATGTAAGGCCTTCCTGCTTTTTAACAATTTAACAATGTCCCATGGCGTTTTAAAATTAAAATAAATGTATTGCAATACTATTTTTGCATTCTATGGAAATTTTTGTTGCTCCATATAGACCAAATTTTTAATCTAGAACACCCCCCTGCCCCCCTCCCCAGTCAATGGTGTCCCGCTTAAACTCTGGTCACTTTACCCTAATTACAAGTAAGAACACACATCGCAGGAAAGGGTTGTGCTATAGGTACACATTATGGGAAGTATGGGGTCCCTATGTGACAAGATGGGCAGAGCTAAGCTTCCTGATGGAGGCCCAGCCTTGACTGCCTTGGGGCGGGAGACTAGCTAAAGCTTTCAGGGGGAGTGACCCATTGTCCTAATAGGAGAGGGGGTTAATCCTATTATTGTGTGAGGCACAAAGGCCTGGCATCAGGAGTCTTTAGGGAGAACATCTAACTTCTGACGGCCCACACCAAATGCTGGTAAATGGTTACTGGTATTTGCTTACTATTTTGAAGTATATCTGTGGCAGTCATGTGCTTATGCTAATTTCATGAATGGGATGTAGGGGTAGAGTCTAGCCTGTTCATCTGGAGATAGCCATTGAGCAGCCAATGAGGCCTCCGTATGGGCATGGCTTTCTCCTGAGACTTCTGGGAAATCTCACAGTAATTCCCTCATGGAGATGAGAAGCTTTCTCTCCGGTTGTTGGGCGTTAGTCTCAAAGACAACGAACTATGGACAAGACAAGATGGCAGCATCTGAGGAGCTGGACAAACCGGAGAAGCCACATGGCCTAACCCTGATGGAACCAGACTTCTGAAACTGGAGAAGCCACACAGGGACCCCTACCAGTGCTGAGTTGCTTCTACCACCACTGGATGCTGTTGATGCACCCTGAGCCCTGGAAACGAGGAGCCATGTGGAGACCCCTGCCAGTGCTGGGATTCTGCACCCACCGACCTGTGACTTTGTGAGTCCGAAGGAGACTTTATAGACTGCTATCGGGCATATGGGCTAATATCAGACTTTGAACTGGACTGGGCTGGGATGCTTTCTCAATGTTCCTTTAGTATATAAACCGTACCCTTATATTCATATGTGTTTCTATGAGTTTTTTTTTCTCTAGTTTACCTGGACTAACACAATATATAATTATGGAAAAGTCTTATTTTACCCGACAGTACAGTCATCACCACAATCCATTTTAGAACATTTTCTTCATTCTTGTACCTGTTACTGGCTCCCCACGCCCCTCTGGACTCCCCTGTCATAACCCTTGCACACATAGGTACTCACTGCCATCAAGTCAGTTCCTGTAGTGACCCTCTAGGACGGGGTAGTCCCTTTAGGGGACTAGGAAGCCTTATCTCTCTCCCATGAGGACCCGTTGGTTTCACACTGCGGACCTTGCAGTTAGCAGTCCAAGGTGTAATGTCTTCTCCCCCAGGGCTCTGCCCCAAGCACGAGAAACCATGAGCCAGTCAACAGTCCGATGGATTCACCCGATCCTGGCTGTCACATAAAGAAAATCAGACCAAAATCCCGACAGTGACAGCAAAATAAAATAGAAAAACCTCAATCCAAGAGAAAGCCAGAGATTCTAGAAACGTCATCTCTACAGGAACAGATGGACACATATGTGTCCCTTGCAGCAGCTGACAGGTTTGAACCAGGGACTGAAAGAGTCACGCACTTGGCCATGAAGGCTCCTTTTTTATCAAAGCAGTGTGCATCGTTGTAGATTTCTTAAACTACAAGCGAAAGGAAAAATAATTACCTACACTTCTATCACCTGAAGATGAGAGGAGGGCTGGTTTGTTTGCTTTCTTTTCAGTCTTTTATCCCAATACAATTTTAATAGTGATTAATGGCATATGCCTGAAGATATACAGCATACTTTTTTGCAAGTGGATGTAAACATGTGGATGTAAATGCATTTATTCCCTAGCAAAAACAGACATTTAATGAACAAGTTTGGGGGGGGGGGGTGTTGCTGTTAACATTTTTATTTTCCCAGATCATTATCCATTCCCTCTAAGTGTCGGTTTACAGACTTGCAATATTCCCTGAAGTATGCAAACCCTACTTTACTGAACGATTCTTCTAGCACAGGATGCTGAGAACGTCTGCCTCATTCCTCTTGGTAAGGAACTAACATGCGATGAAGATAATTGCGTACATAGCAGATTTTCTGTATGCAGGCTTTCCTGTCCCTTCCTCCAGGAGAGAGTTCCAGAAGGCACAGGCTGTGAATTGTAATCTAAACAACCAAACCACTGAGAAATCACCCCAGAAAGCAAAGCCCACAGTTCCCAATGGGACACTGACATCATGGTCCTTGCAGGTAAAGAAGAAGCCCCCCATTGACAAGACAGAATGGGACTGCTTCTTTGATGAGAATGGGCACTTGGCCAAGTCACGAGACTTCATCTGTGTTAACATCCTGGAAAGAGTAAGGTCCCCAAGTTGCCCTTGGCCTGCCTGCAATTGGGGATGGGAGGGTGGGGAGGGGAGCCAGGGGGCAGATGGGGCACTGGGAGGAGTCCTCAGGGAGCAAGTCTCAAAGGACTCCCAACTTGGCACTCCAGGGTCTGCACCCTTCTGTGAGGACGGAAGCATGGAAGTTCCTTACAGGCTACTATTCATGGCAGAGCTCCCTGGACGAGCGTCTCGCCGTGGACAGCACCAGGAGGTAGAACATTCCAGATCCTCTGGCATGCATGAGAGGAGGGGTGCTGATGAACTAGGCAGGGGGCTGCCCCCAGCCTGGTGGGTTCAGTCTTCTTCCCCCCAATGGAGCTCTGGTTCTGGAAGAACTTGGGCTCACCCTTTCCACCTCCAGTGGACTCCCTCACCCATCTAGCAAAACCTCACCAAGCAGTGCTCCTTGTCTAATCAGCCCTCAGAGAACCGGGTGCCCGGGCAGAGCCCACCTCCTGGGTGGGCATCGCTGCATTCCAGATGGCCAGGAGAGAGAGTCTACAGTGACACGGGCAGGGATGTGGGACAGTGAGACCGAGGGGGGCACAGCCGAGGCAAGGGATCTGCCCTGTGCCTCCTCCCACCCCCCTGACCTGGCAGCTGCCTCTGCCCGGAGCCCTGCCCTGAGAGTCCAGAAAGGAGAGATGCACCTTGCTCAGTTTTCACCCTGCTCTCCCAGGAAGAACTTCCAGGTCTTGTGTGACATGTACGAGAAGATCCAGCCCCTGCTGGAGAACCTGCACAGGAATTTCATAGAGACTCGGAACAACATCGGTGAGGGGGTGTCGTGGGGAGAGAGGGCTTTCTGGGGAGAGATGGTTCCCAAGTTCCTAGGACCTGCCTTGATCTGTGTGCCACCACTCATGCCAGCTAGATGGTGATCCATTGGCCCGCCCGTCTCCATGGGGTGTCCCCATGCCATGTGTTGGCCATCAACACTGTTTCCTGGGGTGCCTGCTGTTCCTGCTGGGCTGCCTCTCTCTTTGCTCTTCGGCTCTGAACTAGGTTGGAATTTAGGGGGCAGAGAGAGATAGGGGTGGACATTTTTCGGCAGAAAGTAGGGCCTGGCCAGAGATGTGGAGGCAGGGAGGCCCCAGAGAATGGTGACCGGTAGAGTCTAGGAAGAGCTGCCGCCCCTTTTGTAGCACTCCCGAGGATGGTGTTCTGGCACCTCTCCCCCTGGCATTCAGGAAAGAGAGTCATTTCTGGGCTCTCTGCCGGTGGTGACCTGGTGCCCCCTACCCGGTCCCTTGACCCAACTAGCGTGTGACATCCAGAAACTGTATGACAAAGATGCCCTGGGCAACGTCCTCATCGACAAGAAGAAACTGGAGAAAATCCTCCTCCTGAGTTACGTGTGCAACACGCAGGCAGGTGAGCCGGAGCGCGGACTGCCCCTCGGCCCCGCCTCGCTGAGAAGAGACCTTGCTTCCCCAAGCCCCGCCCCCAGCGAGCCCCACTCAGCAGCAACACCCCCTCCCCACAGAGTACCAGCCAGGCTTCCATGACATGGTGATGCTCTTCCAGCTGATGGTGGAGCAGGATCATGAGATCTTCTGGCTTTTCCAGTTCTTCCTGCAGAAAACGGTGAGGCCAGACCCAGGGACCCCCGTGGCTCCAAAAAGCCCCTTGAGGTCAGCAGACGCCAGCAGCCCCTGGTGTTTCCCAGCCACCCCCTACACACACACACAGCTCTCTGCATCACAGAGGATCCCATGGGTGGGGGGGGGGGGTTTGTCCTGAGAAGGGGCATGGGGGTTGGTGTTGGAGTTGAGAGGGTGGTGCGGGATGCTTAGATCCGGTTCTCGTCCACCCTTGAAGGGCCTGGCCGGCCAGCCCCAGCAGGGGCTCCCTTTCCAGACATTCACTGCCCCAAGCCCAGCTCTCCTCCTGCAGACCCGGGGGTTCCACGGCCTCCAGAATTGAACCCACTTAACCTTCGCCAGACATTCAAGGCCCCATCTTCAGCATGGCTGTGCCCTTCCCCTCCTTCCCTCCCTCCCTCCCTCCCTCCCTCATGCACTTCCCCTGCCCAGCCTGTGGGCTTCCGAGGAACACCCTCCCTGGGGGCCCTTTCCTCCTGACCCCTAAGAGGCTGCCCTGCACCCTCCCTCGTCCCTCTCTCCACCCTGGCGGCAGCCGGTGTGCCTGGTTAGTTCCTTGTCCCGATGCGCTCTTGACCCATGATGTGCTTGTGTGTGCTGGGGTGGGGGATAGCTGAGTCACTGGGGTGTGAGCTACACTTGCGATGCACCACACACACACACACACATATGCAAATGGATCCACGTGTACCTACAGATCACAGACTTTGCGTCCACGCACACACAGACACGTATGCAGACCCCACTGACACATGCATGGACATATGGATGCCCAGGCTCAAGAAGAGTCAGGGGCCCACCTGAATCCAGACGTCCCCATCCCTCTGCCCATCATGAGGGAGTCAATGCCAACTCGGTGACTTACAGGGCAGAGTTGAACTGCTACCCAGGGTGTCCATCTTGACAGGAGCAGCCCGCTCCATCCTTCTCCCCAATGAGGAGTTTGAAACACCCACCTCCCAGCCCACTGTGCCAGTGGACCTCCTGCTGGGGGGGGGGGCTGACCGAGGAACGGGGATGCCCTTCTGGCGACTTCTCGCCAATGCTGCCTCGATTTCCCTCCCTCCCCCTCCATACAGGAGCACAGCTGTGTCATCAACGTCGGCGTGACCAAGAACCTGGACATGCTCAACAACATCATCACCATCATGGACCCCGTGTTTGCGGAGCACCTGAGTGAGGGGACCCTCCCCCTTCCTGAAGTCATGGGAGGGGGGCCAGAGCCAACCAACGGCAGGAAGGGATGGGCAATGATGGGGGAGGGGGCAAGTGAGCATCTACCCCAAGCAGCATCCAGGGGCAGCTGGCCAGCCACGGCTGTGGGCTCTGTGCTTGTTGAGAGTCTCCCATGGCTGTGTCTGGGCCTTGGCTGCACACGGGGTGTGTGTGTGTGTGTGTGTGTGTGTGTGTGTGTGTGTGTGTGTGTATGTGTGTGCTGCACCACGCAGGCCCTGGCTGAGGCCCCGCTGGTCTCTCCACAGAAGGGAAGGGCGCGGGGACCGTGCAGGCCCTCTTCCCCTGGTTCTGCTTCTGCTTCCAGCGTGCCTTCAAGTCCTTCGATGACGTCTGGAGGCTTTGGGAGGTGAGGCAGGCGGGTCCAGCTGGGGACAGGTGCCAACCCCTCTCCCACCCCATCCCCACTTGATTTATGGCTTTGGTTGGGTTTAGCAGCTTAGTGTTTGATGATGTTGAGTAGCCCAGCCCTTCTGCAAGGCAGTCTGGGCAGAAGGGCTCACCTGGCCAGGGCAGTGGAAGCCTGGACGTGAACTTCAGCTGTCCTGCCCCAGGGTGCCCTCGGCTCTCCTTGCTCTGATGCTACCTGGGGGCTGGCTCCTCACAGCCCTCTCACCTGGAAAAGACAGGGCCTCTGGGGACAGGTCTCCCTGACAGGCTTGATCGCAGTCTCCAGGCAAGGGCTGCAGAACCTTCCCCGTGGCACCATCCACCATCTGCAGGACCCTGCCCAACTCTTCAGCCTGGCATGCAGTGCCCTAAGTCAGCCTGTCCACCGCCTCCCTCTCGCTTCCCCGCTGTGTCCCCGACCACATGCACGGCCACCTCCAGGCCTTTGGGGATGATGTCGGACTGAGTTCCCACGTGTTGCCACAGGCGCTTCTCAAATGCTACAGACCTTGATCCTTTGCTCACTCTTCCTCCACCTCTCTCCCTCTCTGGGGTCCTCTCTTCCACCTCCCTCCAACGAGCCCCTGAAGCCTCTGTCTCTAACCCCCCCCCCCACTAGTTAACACACGGCCGAGAAACCAAGAAGAATATCTACCCCCGCGCGTGCGCGCGCGCGTGTGTGTATGTGTGTGTGTGTGTGTGTGTGTGTGTGTGTGTGTGTGTGTGTGTGAGTACGTGAGTTTCACACTGAAATGGGCTGCCGCTGGGAGTTCCTGAGTTCCCAGCAGCCTCGGGCCACCAGGCCAGGCTGATGGATGCCGCCCACAGGTGCTGCTGACGGGGAAGCCCTGCAGGAACTTCCAGGTGCTGGTGGCCTACAGCATGCTGCAGATGGTGCGTGAGCAGGTGCTGCAGGAGAACATGACCGGGGATGATACCCTCTTGGTGAGCACCTCCATACAAGGCTGCCCCCTCCACCCATCACTGGCCGAGGAGCCGGGCTCTGGACAGCTGGGCTTCCAGGCCCGTCATGAGAGCTAATGTTTACTGGGCGCCTGCTATGCCCAGCCCTGCGTGGAGACCCTTTAACAGACCATGCAAAGCCAGAGACAGAAGAGACAATGGTGATCATCATCATGGGCGTCACTGTACTCGCCAGGTGGGCTAGAGAGACAAATCCAGGGGCAGTCATGGATGTGTGAGGAAGAGCTTCACATCAAAGAGCAATTATAGATCAAGAAAGCATCCCAGGCCAGTCCAGCTCAGGTTCATCCAGCCCCATTCTGTGGGACTCCAAGACCTGTACTAGCCCATCTGTCCCTCTTCAGACTCACACGACCACATGCACTGAGGCAGAATGCAGGAAGATCGCGGGCTGGGGGGTGCAGAGTAGCATGGATGCACTGTCGGTGGAAGCATCGCAGGGCTTCTGCTGCTCTCTGGGTGTGCAGCAAGAAGGAGGGTGAAGGCCGGGAGAGGGTGGGGGGTGTTCTCTGGGCCCTCCTTAGGAGAGGGTCACGCCCATAGGGAGGCGCCATCGGTCTGTGACCTGAGCGATAGGTGGGACCACCCCTACCCTTTCCTATAGCTTCAGGTGGACATGAAAGGGAGGCCGTGAGCCGTTCTGAACCAACAGGTTCAATGGCTCCCAGTAAACTCCTGGGCCTAAAGCATCCTTGTGGCGGTCATGTATTTGTGATGTCAATTTCATGATTAGGATGTAGGGGTGCAGTCTAGCTTATCAATCTGGAGATAGTCAATGAGTAGCCAATGAGGCCTCTGTGTGGGCATGGCTTTCTCATGAGACTTCTGGGAAGTCTCATGGTATTTCCCAAATGGAAAAGAGAGACTTGACTCTCAGTCTCTGAGACAATGAACTCCTGACAAGACAAGATGACAGCATGCTGATCGATCCTGATTCCTGGAGAATGAAGGAGCCAGAGGAGAAGCCACATGGGCTTGCCCTGATAGAACCAGACCTCTGGGGCCGGAGAAGCCACAGAGAGACCCCTGTCAGCGCTGAGATGCCTCCACCGCCAATGGACACTGTTGATGGACTCTGAGCCCTGGAAACAAAGAGCCATGTGGAGACCCCTGCTGGCACCGGGATGCCTCTACCCCAAAGATACATAAGACTGCACTCACTGGCCTGTGACTTTGTGAGTTGGAAGGAGACTTTATAGACTGGTATCGAACATATGATCTAACATCAGACTTACGACCTTGGGCTGGACTGGATTGGGATATTTTCTCAATGTTCCATTCCTCTTAATAGAAACCTTTCCCTTATATCCATATGCCTGTCTATGAATTTGTTCCTCTAGTCTACCCAGACTAACACAATCCTCCTTTGGCCAAAAGACTTGGGAACTTTCCAACACTTTAAAAAATGGCCGACATCTTTGCTTGAAAATTTTATGAATAGTTTCTTTCAAAGTTAAGCATAGACTTACCAGGAACTCAAAACAAAGCAAACACCTCACTGCCGTTACAGGGCACAGGAGAACTGCCTGACTTCTGGGCTTCCAAAACGATAAATCTCCATGGACCCAGAATGCCTTGAACTGCGGGCCTACCCTTTAGCAGCACAGTGCATAATCCACAAGGACTTTCTAGAATTGCCTTGTCATCGCTGTCAGGGCCCACCGAGGGGTCCCACCACACCAACAGGAGGGAACACCAACCGCCTCACAGTTGTTGCTTTGTTTGAGCGCATGGGCCATCCGTCTGGCTGAAGGGCCTTCCTCTGGTTCGCCGCACCTCCGCTTGACCAAGCACAGTGTCCTGCACTGGTCTCTCCTGACCACACGTCCAAAGTCTGTGAGAGCACGTCTCGCCACCCTTGCCTGGCGGGCATTCCGGATGCATGTCCTCCAAGAGTGACCTAAAATATAGGAAAGGAATCGTTCGACCAAAACGTGGGCCTAGTTCGAGCACCATTTTTCATTTCTGGCCAGCTGTTCGGCGGGACAGAGAGGAGGCTGTCTGCTCCTGTGCAGATGTGCCGTCTTTGAGGCCCTGAGAAGGCGCACAGGGAGTCAGGATCATCTCCCTGGCAGTGCGTCGGGCTGGGTTTGGATGCCAGGCTGGTGAGGGGAAACATTAGGAGGCTCCCAGTTACCCCCCAAACTGGGACCATCTTCTTCTCTTAGTGCCATGAGCAGCTGCATGTGGCTGAGTGCACAGGAGACCTGCTCTCGCATGTGTGCATGCACACACACACACACACACTCCCTGTCTCCCTGCACAGGCCTGCAACAATCTCATCGACCTGGATGCTGACGAGCTCATCTCCGCAGCCTGCATGGCGTACGCTGAGCTCATGCAACATGAGGTAAGAAGCCCAGGCTATGTCTCCCTCCCTCCAGGAAACCTTCCCGGGTCTCCCCAAGCCCCGCCACAGCCAGGCACTCTCTGCTTCAGAGACGCCGCAGTCTGCACCACCCTCTCTGCCTCGAACCCACCAGTGGTTTTTTGCGGCCTGGCCCATCTCTCCTCTCCCTGAGCAGACTGCAGCCTCAGGACAGGACCTCCGCCCCTTCCCCATCTCCCTACGGCGGGGCAGGGCACAGGGTGGGCACCCAGGGACTGGGGAGGATGACCGTGAAGGAGGAGAAGAGCAGACCGGTGGTGCTCACACCTGCTGGGACCCCCTCCTCCCCCAGGTCCCTCAGCCACTGAAGGACTTCCTTCTCTGAGGACCCCAACACCACAGCGGAGGATCCAGGGAACACCCCCCAGGATCAGGGTGACCACGGCTCTGCAGCCCAGAGGGCCAGACCAAGCCCCCGGAGCGCCTGGCTGCGGGCGTAGGTAATACAGCAGATGCAGAAGCAGCTCTTGGGGTCCGGTGTGTGGTTGATGCCGCCTTTGACTGTGGGGAGTGCCGGCGCCCAGGACAGATTGCTCAGCAAGAAGAGAGGCTTGATGGGTGAGAAGAGGGATGAGGGAGACACGTGGGTGCATGCTGGGAAAGGACTGTATGGCCCGCCACCCCCAGAGCAAAGAACCCCCAAGAGCTGCTTCCCCAAACGCAAGAGTGACTCCTGGCCCTGGAGGATCACGAAAGCCATGTTCTGTGGGCGCTGTCTGCTCTGGGGGATTCCCCCCCCCTTGTCTTTTCCAGCATCAGCGTGTTCCTTGACTTGTCGATGGAAGCAGCATCCCTCCTCTCCCCTTCCCCGGAGTGTGTGTGTGTGTGTGTGTGTCCGTGTGTCCAGGACCTCTCCTTTTAGGAGATTAGAAAGCAAGCCACTTCCACCGGGCCGTGTTCACGTTACTGATGGCACCCTCCTTTCCACTGAGCTCACGCTCACAGGCACAGGGGTAAGAATGAAGAATTCCAAGAGGTCCTTCTGGAAGACACAGTTCACCCCTAACAGCAACTTCTCTGAGGTTTTCCGAGTCTGCACAGGTTCCACATTGGGAAGTACTTGGTTATGGGTCCCACTTGATAGTCTTCCAGAGCCCGTGGGAAAGGCAGGGCTCACTCAGAACTCCACGCCTCCATGGCTCTCAGCGCCACACTAAAACCACTCCGTTACACAGAGCTTCCTTGGCACTCTGTGGAAGCACACAGCTCAAACTCGAAGATGAGCCGGGCTCCCTCCCTGGTTTCAAAGCCTCCGTCACAAATGTGCCTTCGTTTCTCAGCCTGCAAATATCTCCTCAAGCTAAGTTCTCTCTCTCTCTCTCTCTCTCTCTCTCTCTCTCTCTCTCTCTCTCACACACACACACACACACACACACACACACACACTTTCTTTTGTCTAATCTCTCCAGAGGCAGCTCAGCCTCTCCCTGGAGACAGCGTCGTGTCCCACCTGCTCCCCATGGGCTATGCCACAACCCCAAGCCCCTGGCCCAGGTCAAAGACACAAAGGTTGTCCAGAGGGACTGAACCTACCAGAAGCTGGGCTGGCCACACGCATGCAAGTAACACACACACACATCTCTGCCAAGTTGCTACATTCCCTACCATGGATCCATTGGTTGTGCCCTAGATCCTGATCCTTGGGGTGAGACACCCCACCCTGCTCCCTCTCTGGCCACCTACCCCTCCCTTCTGCCTTCCATCTCCACATTCAGTGACCATCGCTCAAAAGTCTCCCTCAGCCTGACAGCATTCATCCCTGGTTGGTTCTGAGGCACCTACCGAGTGGGGGCTGCTGCAAAACGGGGTCCTGCTTGGCTTCCTGGCCCCAAGACAGTTCTTTGAGTAGGGTTGTCTGCATGGGCCACAGCTCTCAAGAATGAAGACGTGTGTCTGCATTTTACTGAAGAAGCAGCGACAAGAGCCCTGTCCTCAGGGAATGGGGGCCTGGGAAGAGACGCGGCAATGCGAACATCAGACACACCTTTCTCTCGGCTCCCTCGGGCATGCGATTTTGGTGGGGACATAGACATCATGCCAAATACCTATTTCAAAGTTTTGAAAAATTCATTAGAGAGCTGCAGCTCAAGACACCAATAAGGAATCATCTCACCCCAGCAATAATGATAATTATTAAAAACAAAAACAAAATAACAAATGCTGCTGAGGGGTGGGGAGACTGAAGGGCTTATATTCGTACCGTGAGGGCCAGACAACAGTCTGGCACTTCCTTTAAATGGTAGAAATAGGTTCCCATATGGTGCGGCCATCCCCCCTTCAGGTACAGATCTTAGAGAAATAAAGGCCGTGGTACCCAGAGCTAGATGCACACTTAGGCTCCCTGGGGCACACTTCACAACAGCAGCCAGGAGGGGTCAGCCGACGCGCCCAGCAGCGGGTGCCCGGTGAACAAATGGTGTCCACACCCACAGTGGTATGGCACACAGGGCATTGAGCGAGGCTCATCTGTGAGCCAGCACAGAACACAGGCGAACCTGGAGGACAGGACAGGATGAATAGTCTGAGACCCATGATAAAAAGGCAAAACGTTTTAAAAAGGTTTACACACTGAAAGAAGCATTCAGAAAGAAAAAAGGAAGATTCTCAGATGGTTACCAGGCATGGGCGGGTTGGGGGACCCACTAGAGAGTGGCCATGCATAACTTTGGTGAAGGGAAAGGAAATATACAATCAGGAGGAAGTTCGCATAACATGACCCAGGCAAAGGAAGGCACTGACAGGGACCTAGAGTAAAAGGCAACCATGGAAATTACTATCACACACACACCTGTCATCACAGCAATACCCACAATCTGTCGGTGGATACATAGGTAGCTATGTGTGGTAGCCACATAATCTGGTGTCAAGGCGTGGAGGGGTGGAGTCTAGCCTGTCAATCATGTCACAGCTTGATGACATCATTTGGAGACCCTAAGGAGATAGATAACTTCCTGGAGATGAGACACTCGTTCCTTAGGAGACATTCCCGTGGACAAGCCCTGGAGCTGGAGGAGCCACGTGGAGACCCCTGCCAGCGCTGAGATGCATACAATGCCACTGGATCCACAAGACCTTCCACCCACTGGCCTCAATGCATTCAGCATCGCTGCCTATGGTGTGTGAGTCTAGAGAGGAATTTAGAGACTGGTATCAGACATATGGGCTTATATCAGACCTAAGGACTTGATCTGGACTGGGCTGGGATGTTTTCTCAATATTGCTATCATATATAAAGCTCGCTTTTTTTGGGGGGGGGGGGGGGGGGTTGTGGCATCCCTGCCCTGGTGGGAGTGGGAGACCCAGCCTTGCTCCTGGAGAGCTGCTGCTGGATTTGAACCGCCAAGCCAGTGGATCGCAGTCCCGCACTCAACCACTACGCCACCAGGGCTCAGCCAGAGCTCTTTCTTAAACACACATGAATGTCAACGAATTTGTTTCTCTAGTCTATCCAGATTAACGCCATATGCAAGCTGAGCAGATGTGGGATAGAGGATAGAGTACACCCAGGAAGACATAAATATCTGGCAGAGGATATTCAAGTATACTTATTTGTATTTCTACATGCTGTACATATATCCATGTGAATGAAATCAACATCCCATCGAGGATGCAGGAAGCAAAGGTATGAAAATCTCTTAGTTGCAACCAAACTCCTCGAGGGTCTGAGCCACTGGGCTTGCGGCCTTCTGACCATGGTCTCAGGGGATGTGGAGGGAAAGGAGCATCTCGTGGTTCACAAAGGCAGCACTCAACATCCAACGTGGCTGAGTAGCAACCAGGTTCTCAAGAACCTACAAGCAGCCATCAGACAGAACTGTTCTCACCCCCAGAAGGAAGACAGACAGAAGGAAGACCTACACAACCACTACTCCAAAGGATTGATGGACAACATGAACCACAGCCTTAAGGAGGCCCACCGCGGGAGAACCAGATGGTGCTGGCTTCCGCACCTCACCACAGCATGGGTAGGGGGCACAGAAAGTCCCGCATGGCGTAGGAGAAAATCATACACAATTCAAAATAATGAACAAGATCCAACTGACTGGTCTGAAGAAATGCTATTCTGGTGGAATGCCTGAGGCTGTTACATGAGCCTCCTTCACTCCCGAAACTGAGTTCATTGGCCCCTAGTCACCTCTCAGCCTGTAAAGTCTACAAAAACACCTGCAAAGACGAGGGTTTTCAGAACAGCCAACTGCAGTCGACCCGAAGGGCATTATCTTCCCCAGAACCAAGTCCCAGAGGCGAAGAAGGGTGCGGACGATGGGAGGGAGTCCAGGGATGTCGTGGGAAGACTTCCCTGGCTGATGCCAGCAAACAACGTGTTGGATGCAAAATTACTGTGCTCTGTAAATGTTCACCCAGACCGCTGTAAAGTGCTAATTGTCTTTCTACTTTTCTTTTAAAGACTCATCATCTAAACCGAAGGTTGGCTTTCACCCCTGCTTCTAAAAATCAGCGGAATCCCATTGTTACACAATCCCAAGATCCCTGTGGGTGGGATTTGCGTGGGATCCCAAAGCGCGCTTGCTCCTCTGTGACCCTCTCAGGTTCTTCCTCGAGCCTCCCTTCATTCCCTAAGATACCTCCAGGGACCTTCGACCAACTGAAGGGCACACTGACATCTTCTGTTAGGTCTGAACAACAGACTGAATCAAGCCTGGACACCCAAGGAATGCGTGTTTAGATCAAAGTCGGGTGAGGTGGCGATGGAAGTAAAGATGACATGAGAGCTGGACTTCTCTGCGTGTATCTGCACGGCTCTCAGTCCAGGAGACTGGAGACTGCTGCTCAGCAGTCTGCCCACCAGGCTACTTTACATCAAAGGCAGCCTGGGTGTCCTCTCACCCTTGTTTATTAACCCGATGATCAAGGGCTACTTTGTCCTAGTCAGACCTGTCCGGGCCTCATATGGAAATATTAAAATCCTAGGGCCTAACGTCCTTTTAGTGTCAGGACTATGGGGGCCTAAGGGCAAAATATGTCTGCTCACAGTGATTTCGTCAGGGAAGGAGAGACACAATTCTTGTTCCTAAGACACTAGTCCAGTAGGGACCAGATAATTACCTTAAAGAATGTCCCATTGCAAATTTTCTTTTGTACTCCCTCAGGAACGGGCACTAGAAAAGCAGATAACGAATTAGTTGCAGTGACGGTGGTGGGTGTGGTGAGTCATGGTGGCAGTGAAGTCAATGATGATGGTAGCAACCAGGGTGGCGATGGTGGGTAGGAGTTGTGACATCAGCAGAGATGGCGGTGAGTGATCTGTATAGGGATGTGAGTGATCAAAGAACAGTCCTCTCAATGGGGGTTGGGATGGAGGCTGTGGTAAGAGTAAGTCGGTGATGACAACGGTTGATGAGGTGCTGGTGATGTCAATGATGTGAGGTGGGTGGCTGAGGTGTGATGTCAGTGATGATGGTAAGGCTGGGGTTGTGGTGATGCAGGGACGTTGGCCTTTAGTGGCATGGGTTGCTATGCCAACACAGCAGGGATGATGGTGGTGGTGGTCCTGCTGTCTTTCATCCAATGGACAAAAACGTATCCGTGTGGCTGTGGATGATGTGTGATGTGGTGAAGGTCATCGTAGTGGAAATGTGACAAATTCATTCCAGACAAACCGGAGTCCCCAAGGAATAAGCACGGAGTGAACGTAATATTCTGGGAGTGAGTCACAGAGGCCGTGAGCATGGAGACACCCCACAACAAGGCACCCCACGCCATCCGCGTTCTCAGGTCTCCATCTGGCGCCTGCTGTGGAGGCTCGAGTGGGCTGTGTCATTGTCAGCACCTCGCCTCCACCTCGACTTTGCCTCTAGTTACATGCTTCATCCCTGGAGGTCATTTCTCGGGCCACCAGGAATGCTCCTCCCCAACTCTATCTGTTCTTAGAGTCCGGTTAATGACCCATGAGCAGCTTCACAGAGGCACCATGTAGAAACGCCCACCTTCTCAGGACCCAGGGTCTCTGCTCCTCTCTCGGGAGCAGGGAAAATAAGTGGGCTTCGGTGGGAACCCCTAGTCTGACTTAATCCGTGACCTGTCAAGGGGAAAAGGTGTTCCCCATCTCAGGGAGGGGGCTATAGTCGAGAGGAGAGGCCTCTACTGCCCAGGCCCACTGATGTGGCCAGACCATCAGGAGAACCCAGGCGTGTGAGTGCAGCGTGGTGAAATGATCCCAGGTCACTCCCCCAGCGCCCATGCAGGACTCCCCACACACTCACACGGGGGTCTCTGGGTAACCTTGGTGAGGTTCTTGTGCAACAGACTGAAATATTGGTGTGCTGAAAAGCCCGGCCTTCTGCTTGCCTTGGGGGGTGGGGGGAGAGAAGAGTTTCAAATCCACAGGACCACAGAAGTGATCTACACCAGTGGCCCTCAACTGTCCTCATGCCATGACCCACCCCACCCACTCATAAAATTATTTTCATTGCTACTTCATCAGTGTCATTTTGCTTCTGGGATGAATCGGGTGATCCCTGTGAAAGGGTTGTTCGACCCCCATAGGGGTCACGACCCACAGATTGAGAACCGCTGCTCTACCCCCTCTCCCTGAGTGTGCCCTCCCCAGCAGACGCGCACAGTCCACTCTTCCCTTGGGATCTTCTACCACCAGCCCCTGCCCCTACCATCACACATGGAATCTCCTGTCTGGTCCATCACAGGCCCGGCCGCATCTCACAGATCACCCCTGTCCTGAGCAACTGGCACGCAGGAGTGGCTAAGCTGTCCCGGGGCTGGACCATGGGGAGAGGTACAGAGAGGCTGCATTCTCCATCCCTGTCTGGATCCCAGGGAGGCTGGCAGACAGCCAGGTTTACTCCACCTGGTTTGAAACACATACCCCGTTGACGCTGGGCCCTCATCCTGCAGAACCGGAGCTGGGCTGGCGCTCTGGGGCTGCTGGGAGATATGGCTTCAGGACCCAAAGGGAGGAGCTGAGACAGACGGGCCAGCCAGACACGGTCAAGGAGCAGCCAAGTCTGTGTGCCTCACGCAAAGAACCAGGTGGACACACCTGGGAGAGAGGAAGGGTGAGCCAGCAGGTGTGAGGTGGAGTTACAGAGGGTGGCACACCACGCGCCTTCTTCCGCATCCCTGCTCCTGTAGGACCCCTGCAGACCACCACTTATGGCGGTTGAGAGACTGAGTGGTGTCAGATCAAGTAGAGAGGGAATTCCAGTTAGTACCAAGGCCTGCCCTGTCCCATGCCAGCCACAGACGCCCCGAGAACAGGAGGGGAAAGGATTTATTTCTGAGACTCCAAACAAAAGTGCTAGCATCCACCTGTCCTGCCTGCCCTGGGGCTAGGAGAGCCGGGGATGAGGAAGAGATTAGCCACCGGAAATGAAGGAGCTCGGTCAGGGGAGGCAGCAGGAAGGCAGGGAGCAGGAGGGAGAGGCAGGAGGCTAGAGTCACGCCAAGTAGCTTTTCATCCTGGCGGCACATTAGCATCACCAGGGAAGAGACTTAAAAATAACCGATGCCCAGGGCCCACCAATTAAGTTAGAATATCTGGGGATGGGGCCAGGGCACTGGTGGTTTTAAAAAGTTCCCCCAGGTGAATCTATGTGCAGTCAGGGCTGTGCAGAGCAGGGGTCCTGTGGCGAGGATTGGTAATTAGCTGGCTGGACTGACTCCTTGACACAGAGGGAGTCTAAGTGCAGGACAGGGGACAAGCCCAAGGTCACACAGAGAGTGGATGGTGCCCCAGAGAGGGCAGGATGGGGCATCCTAGAGAGAACCACTGCGAGTGGCTATGCTGGCCACTGTCCAGAATGGATACTGAGAAGTAGAACTTCTCTCTGCAGCAGACATCCCTCCACTCGATGCTTAACTCTGAGCCCACGCAAGCCTGGTCCGCCCTCTCCCCAGCAGCTCTCAGCTGGACTACCTGCCCCCACTCCAGAGTGGAGTATTCCCACTTAGTTTCTGAACCAACATGCAAAAAGAATCTCTTCAGGGGATTAATAACTGCCCAGATCCCCAAGGTTTGACCCTCACCTATGCAAATGGTAACCGAACACCCACAGTGCAGCATTCAGAGGCCAGGAGCAAATGAGATGCAAATGTATTCCATCGTTATGCAAACAAGGGCAGCCCCGGATTAATGGCCTCCATCCTTCAAGCAGACAGCAGCTGTCTCTTCAGATTCAGGCCTGGCTGACAAGGAAGTGAGAGTTGTCTCCTGTCAAAAGCATCCCAAAGAAGGGTCAGTTCTCGGGGCAAGAGGAGGGGTGGCTCTGACACCTGGCTTGCTGCAGCTCAGATCTGAGTCCCCTGGACTGGAGGGTCTATCAAGCCGGGGAGATGTTCTGCTCTGTCCGGGCTCCAGGTCCAAGGGGCCAGGCTCAGTGGGTGCACTGAGCTTTGGGAGGGAGGAGAACAGTGGGGGTCAGAATAGTGGGCATGTGGGCGATACTGCAGCAGCAGCAGGGGAAGAGGTTGGGTTGGATGTTCTTGAGAAGATGGCAGAGGTGGCGGTGGGTGGGGGGTGTGTGTGTGCCATGGCCAACGGTGGTAAGGGGCACAACAGAGAGAGGGGACCCCGTAGAGGTGAAGGGACCTGGAGGAGGTGATGGCATGGGGAGGAGGGAGGGGGGCAGTGGGCTGGTGACCATGGAGGTGATCTTGGACGTGATGCTGTGAGTGCAAAGTGAGCATGGCGGAGCTGAGGTTCATGACAGGAGCAGCCGGCCTCTGTCTCCTCCAGCCCATTTCCAACCAGTGTCTGTTCCCCACTGTGGAAAAACGGTTCAATAGAAATGACATGTGGATCACACTTACAGGGCATCCAGAGTTCTCACAGCTCCATTTAAAAAAGAAACAGGTGGCATTTTAATAATTTTTTTTTTAATTTACCTGATATAGTTTCTGGGTTCTTCTGGGTGGACTAGAGAAACAAATTCGTAGACGCTCATGTGTATCATAAAGAACTTTATATACAGGAGCAGTTGAACATTGAGAAAACAGCCCAGTCGAATCCAGATCAAAGCCCTAAGTTCGATACTGGCCCCTATCTCCAACACAAATCTCTAAAGTCCTCTTCAGACTCACGAAACACAGGCAATGAGTGATGCCTCGTGCAGGACGATCACCGGCCAGTGAGTGGAAGGTCTTGTGGCTCCAGCGGCGGTGGAAGCGTCTCAGCGCTGGCGGGGTCTCCACGTGGCTCCTCCAGCTCCGGGGTTCGAGCGTAGCTCCCTGTGTCTTCGCAACAGGAATGTCTGACAGGAGAGACCCGCCTCCAGCGAGCTATTTCCCTCCTTAGCACCTCCAAATGAGGTCATCCAGCTGCAGCCTGATTGACAGGCCAAACTCCACCCCTTCACTTTTAAATCTCAAATTTGACAACAGATGATGTAACCACCACAATCACAATATTGCTTCGGCATGGGATAATCCACAGGGGGGTAAAATATCTTGCATGCGGGCACTACATCTTTGGAAGGCAGTGCATTGGCCTTTACGTGAACCAGCTTTCAAGGGCTCGGTAACCACACGTGGTTCAGGGCTCCTGTCCTGGATGAGGCTGACTTTGTCACTCACACTTATTATGGTCTGGAACCCAGGGCTCAATACTGTGGGCTGTCTGGTTTACAGGCTCAAGGTTCTCCCAGGGATGTCTAGCAATGGTGGCTGAGGGGGCCTCTCTTGTAGGCCATCCATAAGGGCACCTCCTGAGGAATGGTGAGACCCAGCACAGAGTCCTGGCACACAGCTGAATGGGGCCACCCATTCCTGCCTAGAGTGAGCAAGTGGCTCGCCTTCCTGCCGAAGCTGCCGTCCAGAGCAGCTCTTGAGAGAGAGGGGCATCAGGTGCCCACGTCAGTCCTCCTCCTAAGACACCAGTCTGTAGCCCAGCACTCCTGGCCCTAGCCCAGGCCCCTCCTGATGGCTAGCATGGCCGGCCTGCCCTTACTTGCTGAGAGGGCATGTGTGCAACCTGGAAGTGTAGGAAAGGAGGCAGGGAAAGGGGTGCGGGAGGCAGGAGTTCGAGCGAAGCTCTAGAGATGGACTGGGGGGTAGGAGACTGTGGGGAGCCCGGAGCCAAGAGGGGCCCAGGCGGCAGTGAACTGGTGGTGGTGGCTTTGGAGGTGCTGGTCTGGGCCTGGATGTTGTTACATGCCATGTCTGGATGACCTGGAGCTACAGCGCCCTCACCATGACTGCAGCGGAGTGTATTATCTGGGCCTCTACAGAAAGGAACGAGGAGGAAATGAAGGAAGATGGAGGTGTTCTGGTGTCAATTAAAAAACATGGACAGAGCTCATGAAGAGATCACTGAAGATACGGGTGCTAAGTATGGTGAAGACACTAGATGGTCCCTGGCACTCAGAAAGAATGGTGGAATTAAAAGGAAGAGGAGGAAGGAAGGAAGGAAGGAAGGAAAGTATCGAGGGTCTCAAGGGCTTATCTTTAAAGAAGCAGCCACTAAGTGAGGCATCAACTAAGACAATATGGAAGAAGGGATTGTAAATAGTAAAATCCAAATCCAGAGGAGGGAATGATATTGGAGCTTACATTGTGAATGCCTGGCTTGCAGAAGACTGGGGATAACAGCAACAACCCAAAGCCCATGTGCAGGGTCCACACATGGAAGAGGTCTCTGGTGACTCCTCTCTGATCCTCGTTGAGGGAGGTGAATAGCTTTGTTACGAGACAGAGAACAGGGTAAAGTCAATGAGAGCAGATGTAGTTAGGTTAAAGTGTAATATCATTTGACCTCCCTTTGGGCCCATTTTAAAGCTGTTTCAGTGTTGTGTTTTTTTGTAAGTGATGGGGAAATAGATATAAATTGAGACTTTTGTGAATACCTTTGACCCTGGACCAGGGATTTGAATGGCCTTGCTGTCATGCACAGTGCTACCGGATCACTGAAGACGCAGCGAGGTTACAATTTAACACCTGATCCTTTGAGCTCCCTTTGACTCATTGAAAAATCATTCTAATTTTTAATATCTTCTGCTCTCTTTTCGCTTGAGGATTTTCTGCTTTCTATTTTTAGGCTTTTGGGTTTTGTTTCCCATGCTTTCCTGTACAGAAGCTCAAAAAACAACACCAACACCAAACTCACTGCCTCGTGGGCTTCCTAGATTGTAACTGCTTGCAGGAATAGAAAGTACAGTCTTTTCCCCCCCCGGAGATGCTGGTGGTTTCAAACTGCTGAGCAGGCAGGCAGATCTGCCCCCAGATCTGGGGAGCCCCCAGGCTCCCATGGAAAGGCCCATCTGTAGAGGCAGAAACTGAATGAGGGGTGGCAGGGAAGACCACAGGAGCGGGGAGAAGAGGAACTAACGAGAAGTACCAGGAAGAAGGAAACGTTCTCAGATTTGTTGCGGTGATGATGGCACAACTCTTCTTAATCGGGTTGAACGATGGAATTATACGATGTGTGTAGTAGATGCCAATGAAACGGTTTTGTTTTTTAGAGGAAGAAGGAAAGCGGGGGCCGAAACTCAGAGTACTTGTGACCTCCTGTAGCTGGTCTCTGAACAGGTCCTGGCTGCGATGGGCACAGTCCTACGGCCTTAGAGGACAGGAGATGGGCAGAGACCATGAAAACGGCTAGGCAGCCGCAGAGGGGGAGATCAGAGTGGTGGCCTCCCAAGCCCGAGAGACCCTGGGGCCCCCAGAATCTTGAGGGGAAAGGAAGACCTCTGCTCTGGTTCCTTTGGAGGAAGCGTGGTCCTGCCAATGCCTAGATGTAGGCCTTCGGGGCCCTGGAGTGGCGGTGCATTGGGCTGTGACTCGGCAAGGTCAGGAGTTCAAAAGCACAGCCGCTGCTCAGAGAAAGACCTGATTTTCCACTCCCGTGACCCTGTGCGGCCTTGGGAGTCCACGGGGGCAGTCCTGCCCTGCTTCATGGGGTCACCTCAGGCTCGATGGCAGCAAGCAGAACTGTGGGAGAAGCCCCCCAGGTGTCAGGCCCTGACGACTGCAGCCTCGGGAAAGGCGCCATCAACATGGCAGGCCTGTGGAAGAGCCAAAGTCAGAGGCCGGGGAGGGTCGTCATCTGTGATGGCGGGGATGCCCATCTGGGCCCCACAGCGCCCACCCCTGGCTGGACCTGGCCTCTCACCTCCCTGCTGTGGTCTAAGGAGGACTCACAGTCGCTGGCCCCTTACGGCTCCCTGCCAAAGACAGTTGCCGTGTGTGGGTGTATGCTCCTTCTGGGATGTCTCTGCCGGACACCCTCTCAGCCCCCAGAGGCTCTACGATATTAAAGGTGACAGCCCTGTAGTGCGCGGCCCCCTGCTGTGCCCACCCCCTGTCCCTCCATGCAGGCCATGATGCGAGAGCCTCCATTCACAAATGGAGCTTGGGTCCACTGTAGACACCTTCCCTCCCACTCGCTGTCTCCAGGCAATCCCAACTTCCTCCCTTACAGTTCTGAAGCCCTCTAGTCCTCCCTTGGCCTCACTGTGGTCAGCAGGGCGGGTCCTTTAGCTCCAGGGAAGAATCCATCAGGAATCTTCTCTAACAGCTTCTAGGACCACCTGCGCCCCCTCCTTGGCTGGGACCCTTGTTCTTGTTGTCACATCGCCGCCTTCCTCTCTGACCTTCTTGCCCTCTCTCAGGATGGCCTTCGAAAAGGGCTTACAGGATCTTTCCACTCCTCACTATTTCTTCATTCATTTTCCCAGGAACTCCTTGAAGGTCCTCTTCTGTGAGGCTCACCTGAAGCATTCCGGACAATCTCCCCATCTCCAGATTCTTAGCTAGGTCACACTAACGGGACACTCCCAGCTCCAGTGAGTCGGATGCAGATACTAGGGGGGCCTTAGGAGCATCGTATACTGTGTTAGCTTGGGTGGACTAGAGAAACTAATTCATAGACACTCATATGGATATAAGGGAAAGGTTTATCTACAAGAGGAATGGGACATTGAGAAAATATCCCAACCCAGTCCAGTTCAAAGTCATAAGTCTGATATTAGCCTATATGACCGAGACCAGTCTCTAAAGTCTCCTTCCGACTCACAAAGTCACAGGCCAGTGGGTGCAGAGTCCTGGTGCTGGCAGGGGTCTCCCCACTTTCAGGGCTCAGGGTCCATCAACAGCATCCAGTGGTGGCAGAAGCAACTCAGCGCTGGCAGAACTTTCCACGTGGCTTCTCCAGCTTCAGAGGTCTAGTTCCATCAGGGTAAGGCCGTGTGGCTTCCCTTCCGGCTTGTCTTATCTGTGATTCATCGTCTCTGAGACTCACTCCCAACAACTGGGGAGATGGCCTCTCATCTCCATGAGGGAACTATCGCGAGGATTTCCCCAAAGTCTCAGGAGAAAACCATGCCCACACGGAGGCCGCATTGGCTACTCCATGGCTATCTCCAGATGAACAGGCTAGACTCCACCCCTAGACTTCCAATCATGAAACTGGCATCAAGCACATGACCGCCACTGAAGGACTCTGAGTCGATACTGAGCCCATGCCCAACTCAAACCCAAACCAACTCCCTGCCGTCGAGTCAGTGGCACTCGACAGGACAGGGTGACCTGCCTGCCGTGAGTTTCCAAGACTAAACTCTTCAGGGAAGGAGCAAGCCTCCTCTTCGTCCCGCTCAGGCCTGACTACTAATCTGAAAAAGAAGACTAGTGGCACGGCTCGGTGAGCATCAGGCTGCTCGCCACAAAGCCAGTGTTTGAAACCTCCGGCCGCCCCTCAGGGTAAAGGAGAGGCTGTCTGCTCCCAGAGAGATGCGTAGGCTTCCTCGGAAACCCTGGGAACAAGTCTACTCGGCCCTAGAGGGTCACCGTGAGTCAGAAGTGACACACTGGCAGTGAGAGAGAGGCACTGGAATAGATTGACTCCATTGCCCGGGGCTAACTAACCTACAAAGGAAGGCCATGGTGCTGTGCTAACCCCAAGATCGGAGGTTCAGGCCCACCAAACTACTCCTCAAGAAAAGGATGCGGCTGTCTGCTTCCTTCGAAATGAAACTCAAGGACAAGTGCCGCTCCATCCCCCAAGGTCACTGTGGGGTCCCCTCACCTAGTTCCCTCCAAGCTGAAGAAAGTCTAGATATTCAGACCTCCAAGGACCCCAGCAAAGCAGCCCCTTGGAGCCGCGCTCTACTGCGTCACCGGGGGAGGCGGGGGGCGGGGGTTTTGCCAAAAGGTGGAATTGGTGGGACAGCAAGGAACCTTGGGCTTGGGGGCGGGGGGGGGGGGAGTAGGTAACATCAGCTCCCAGGAAGGCCGACGTCATCGTGTTATCGTCGGCAGGGGTACCATTGATCTAGCAATGCCTGCGCCCTCCTTTCTCTTCCTCTGTGAGTGTGTCTCAGTCCAGAGCTTGACTGCTCCGAGGAGCCTCCCAGGCCCGGCACCCAACAGCTCCCTCCTCTCCGCCTCCGCCTCCCCTTCTGGTGGCCGTGAGGGTGCACGCCCCGCAGGCCGCTGCCGGCATGTCCGTGCCGCCCTGGACTTGAGGCTCGGGACCCGGCCTTTTTCATTTTCTGGTGCCTTTGAGGATGATGGGCGTGCCTGGGAGTGCAGATCACACGGGTGCCCCGCCTCCCCTTCCGCCAAGCTCCTGCCAGCTCCTGCAAGTGCACCGCTCACCTGGTGTCCACCTCCAGCTAGCCTGCAACCATTCTTAGCAGAGGAGCCTTGAGAAAGGCTTGAGAAAGACCTTGAGAAAGGAGAGGGCAGGCAATTCTAGATCAAGCTCTGTCTCCCGTTCCCTGCCTCTCCCTCGCCCATCATGCACTCCTCTTTGGCATCTGCTGCTTTCCTCCCGTGGGAACCACACTCCTTCCGGCCCCCTCCAAAGGGTATCTAGTCTCTGCCACACTGCGCCTCTCTGCGGCCTCCGTCCTGAGAAACTTCTCCCTGCCGTCTCAACTTGCTAATGTCCTTCATAAAGCCTGGAATCGTCAGTTTTGTCTGTGAGTTCTGTGCAATCATTGCATAGACATTCGAGCTCAGAGAGGTGAAATAGAGAATCCACGTTAAGTCGGCATAGCTCATCAGGTCCAGGGAGGTGCTGCCCTGTCCCCTTGCCCGGGGATGGACTTAAGTCTGCATGCAGTTACTCCCAGGATCCAAATGGGGGCATGTCTGCCCGGGTCTCCATTCAATGACATCCTGCCTGTGTCAGTAAAGCTTCAGAGTGGTCCGAGCCAGCCCACTCAGGGCCAAGACAGCGAGATCAGCACCGATCCGAGTGCGTACAACGTGGGGGTAGGGGAACAATAACCAGAATAGGGGAAGTGACAGGTCGGAACCCTGCAACGGGAGGGAGTGTCTGCAGAGGTCCAGTGGGCCCTTTTGGGAGCCTGAGGCAGGAGCTGGTCAAGAGATTGGGTTGCTATGCAACACACATGCAGCTCCTGTTTCTAAGAGAAACACCACGTTTCTGGCGAGTGTCCACCTACAACGTTCCCCCTGCTGGCTTCTGCATACATGTGTCCCCCTGTTACAAATTCAGGTCCCTCGCCATGACACTTTGCTCGCCATGACACTTTGCTCGTCATGACTGGTCACTTGACGCTGGCTACAGTGGAGCATTCACATCACGGGCACTGGCAGATGCTACAAGCCAGGCCTTCACTGTCCGTTCAGGGGGCTGCCGCTGCCTCCTCGTCCCACCCTGAGGTTCATCCGTACAAGGAGGCCTTGAGCATGTCTATGGCTCTACAGCATTTGTTCCAGCTCCCAGCTCTGGGCCAGCCTCAAGGGCCCAGGGAGTGCTCGACTGGGCCTGATAATGCCAAGGCAGGCGTGGGGAGCAGCCAAGGGCCAGAGCTCAACTGGTGGGTTAGAAAGCAGAGCGTGGGACTGCAGGACAAGGGTCTGGGGAGGAAGGGAGGGAGGGAGGGAGAGAGAGAGAGAGAGAGAGCTAGTTTCTATGCACAGAAAAGAGAGATACAAAGGGACGGGGGCCCAGGAAGAGATTGAGGGGTGAGAGAGAGACTAAGCAGACACAGCTCAGAGAAGAAAACTGCAAAAGCAGAGAAAAAGGCAGCATGGGGTAAGGTATAGGGGAGCAAATAGAGGCAGAAAGTGCGAGAAAGAAAGACAGTGTGAGGCAGAAGCTGAGCGTGCCAAGGCAGAGATGGGAGGAGACCCCGTGACAAAAGTGAGACCTGGGCAGTGAAGCGCAAAGGTGGTAGCAGTAGGACAGGGTACAGGAGGGTGACCAGAGGGGCCCCTGCCTCCG
Source organism: Nesogale talazaci (assembly GCA_004026705.1). NCBI lineage: Eukaryota > Metazoa > Chordata > Mammalia > Afrosoricida > Tenrecidae > Nesogale > Nesogale talazaci. Next base: position 47,494 of record PVJH01013733.1, read on the forward strand.
CTATGTGCTCCTCTACAGCACCTGGTCTCTGGGGCGCCCCCACCCCCAGGCATGACGGTACACCTCTTTAGGTGTCCATGCGGGTCTGGAAACCAAAGATGCGAAGGTTTGGTTGCTTCCATGTGGGCACGAACTCCCTCAGTAATTCAATAATGCATTGCCCAATTACTCACATGACGAGTGATTTCAAATTAGGTAAAAAATATTTAGGCAATTAAATTGCTAAGTGATTTGATTGTTTCTGAAAGAAACTCCCTTACAATGCTCCCTCGAGTTTTTCGTTTTGTTTTTAATTCTCCCTTCCTCCATGGCTGGGTAGATGGAGGTGTGCACAGAGCTGCGGCTCTGCGGGGAGGCTGGGCAGGGAGGAGCTCAGCCCATCCTGCAGGGCAGGGCTCTGGGACCGGGCCCTTCCCCTTCCCCAGGGAACACGGATGTCAGCTCGCACTCGGTCTCTGAAACCAAGCGCGGCATCATGAGGGTGGTCACGGTGGGGTCTTGACACCAGGGAAATTGCCAAGTGCTCCAAAGCAAGGATCCTTCCTTCTCTCAGAGTGTCCTCACAGCCATCACTGGTCACCCACACCACTCAGGGCTGTCACATCGACTTCTGTCTTGACTCGGAATCTTTCTCGCGGAGCTGGGCAGAATGAGTTTGTGGAGGCTGGGGCATGTGGTCACACATAATCTCATGCCAACTTGATAGAGCATCACTCGGGTCACAGCCTGATGCCACCTCCTTGTGGGCATGGCCTTCTCATAGGGAGGGTCCTGGGAACGCTGCCCCCTCTCTGTTACACCTTCCTGCTGATGAGCCATGTGGAGACTTGCAGAGACCTTTGAGAGCCCCCTCTCTGCCGTCACCTCCAAGCTGGCGAGTCACTCTGAGACCCGAGACCTGCTCGAGCCCTGGAGATGTATCCACCACCCTCGGGTTCACAAGACCTGCCCGCACGGGCCTGTGATGTTCCCGCATCACTGCATGTGGCTTCATGGGGCAAAGAGGGACTAGTATCAGACTTATGGACTGGAGTTGGACTGGGTTGGGATGTTTTTCAGGTATACAATTGTGTTCATCCAGGTGGACTAGAAAAACAAATTTATCTACTGTGCCAGTCCGGGTAGACTAGAGGAACAAATTTATAGACATGCATATAGATATAAAGAACAGGTTTATATACAAGAGGAACAGGACATAGAGCCCAGTCCAGTTCATAGTCATAAGTCCGATATTAACCCATATGCCCAAAATCAATCTATAAAGTCTCCTTCTGACTCACAAAGTCACAGGTCAGTGGGTGCAGGATCCTGGCGCTGGCAGGGGTCTCCACATGGCTCCTCGCTTCCAGGGCTCAGGGTCCATCAACAGCAGAGGCAACTCATCACTGGCAAAGGTCTCCATGTGGCTGCCCCAGCTTCAGAGGTCTGGCTCCATCAGGGCAAAGCCGTGCCGGCTCCTCCAGCTTCTTGGATGCTGCCATCTTGTCTTGTCCGTGATTCACTGTCTCTCTGAGACTAATTCCCAACAACTGGGGGAAGATAGCTTCTCATCTTCATGGGGGAAATATTACGAGATTTCCCAGAAGTATCAGGAGAAAGCCATGCCCACATAGAGGTCTCATTGGCTACTCAATGGCTATCTTGCTATCTCCAAATTAACAGGCTAGCCTCCACCCCTACATTTCAATCATAAAATTAACATAAGCACACAACTACCACATAGACAGTCATATGTGTATAGGAAAAGCTTTATATACAAGAGCAGTTGAAAATTGAGAAAACATCTCAGACCAGTCATATTGAGTGCATAAGTTCGATGTTAGCCCATATGTCCAATACCAATCTATAAGGTCCACTTCAGACTCATGAAACACATGCAATGATGCCAAATGCAGGACGATCAATCACAGATCAGTGGGTGCAGAGTCTTGTGGATCCAGTGGCAGCAGAGGCATCTCAATGCTGGCAGGGGTCTCCATGTGACTCTTCCAATTCTCAGGGCACGGGGGTCTATCTGTGTAGTGTCATGTGTCTTGCCAGTGGAATGTCTCTTAGGGAGTGAGTGGGGAGAGAGAGAGAGAGAGAGAGAGAGAGTCTCAGAATTCTCAGGAGAAGACCATGCCCACACAGAGGCCCCATTGACTCTAGAATGAGTGACAGGCTAGACTCCACCCCTCAACCGCAAATCCTCTCAAATTGACAACAGATTATATAACTACCACAACAATCACTTGACATAAAACTCTTTCTTGTAGTGCATCTGGATTTGTTTCTCTAGTCAACCCAGCCTAACACAGGGGAATGAGCAGGGGTCAATTGGGCAACATCGTGTCAACGTGGATGTACAAGAACCCTTCCCTGGTCTCTGTCCCAGAGTCCCACTTAAAGCAGCATGGACTGGCGGGAAGAACCTCTCTCTGAATGGCAGGGACAGGCCCAGCAAGGGAAGTGGCTGACTCTCCGTCACCAGCCGCGTGGATGGGTTAAACCTAGGGAAGTCCTGGGCTCCAGCTCGGTGGCCTCTTTGCTAATCTGAGCGGCTCAAGATGGTTTGTTGTGCTCCTTCTACGTAATAGAAGCATTCTGCCATGATGTCTCTGTCTGCATTGCCTTCTCGGGAAGTTAAGGCTGGGAGTCTCAGGGCCCCGTGTGTCACCCCCTCAAAGGATCTGTGTGGGAAAAGTAGGGAGGGGAGGAGCCAGGAGGGGGGATTGACTTGGTGGAGAGGAAGCCCTCGAGGAATGTCGCAGGCCTGGAGCGTCACTGTGGAGTGCGAGACTCTGTCTTCCCTTCCAACCATCAGGAAACCTGACCCGGGGCGCGGGTGTTTTTCCTAATATCTTTTAGATGGTGTGTTAGGCAGGCTGGTCTCTAGAAACCAATCCCGTGATGCTCATCTCTGTATCAGAGCTTTAGATCCAGAAGCAATTAGATACCAAGAAAGCACCCCAGTCCAGTTCAACCCTAGTCCCTAAGTCCGGCGCTGGTCAGGAGCAGCCAGCCAGGCAGGCGGGAAGGTGAGGATGCAGGATGGTCCCAGAGCTTTGAGGGCCGAGCGACGTCAATCCCAGGTTGTTGGAAACATGTCAAGGCACCCACACGACGCCCCTCGAGGTAGAGTCCCAAGAAGCCAAGGAGGCTCCCCAGGTTTCCCTCTTAAAAGAAAGCCACACTCCCCAGGAGGCATCCTCAGGCTGTGGTCTGATTGACAGGTGGGATGCCACCCTTACACTTTCATGCATCTTCACGTGGACAGTAAATCTAACTGAGTGGGCTGAGCCCCGGTGGCACAGTGGTTGTGTGCGGGACTGCGGCCCACAGGGCTGACGGTTCCAATCCAGCAGCAGCTCTCCAGGAGCAAGGCTGGGCCTCCTACTCTCACCAGAGGGCAGTGATGCCCACAAAAAGAAAAGAAGTTGAACTGAGCAGATGGGGAGGATGGGGCAGTGTGAGAGGAGTTGGGATCACCGCGTGTGTGCGTGTGTGTGTGTGTACTGTGTGGAAAGGGGCGGTTGGGGGCAGAACCACAGAACTTTGAGGGAGAAAGCAGGGCCCTAGACTACCACTCTCCTGGGAAGTGGTTTGTACAGGTCTATCCAGAGCATGTGCCTCGGCGGACCCAGTGGGGAAGACAAGGGACGTCCCAGGTGCTGGCCCAGGAGGAAGGGTGGCTGGGATCGAGGAAACCAAAGGAACACAGTAACCTCTTGAGAGGTTGTGACAGAACCTCAGAAAGGAGATAGAGCTTAGTTAGGGGTGAAAAGTAAGGCTTTATTGGAGGTAGGGAAGGACTTTGGGGAAGGGAAGGGACAGCAGAGAAGGGGACAGGAGCATCTTGGGCTCCTGGGTAGTTCTGAGGCCGAGAGTTAGGGTAGGGAAGCTGCCTGTGCCTGGCAGTGAGGCAGTGGAAATATATGACTTGAGCCAAGGACGTATGTGCCGATAACCGCATCTGATGTTGCAGTTGCAGGGTCTGAGTCTGGACACGGTCTATGAAAACATCTTGTCTTCCACAATTCCGCCTCCTGGAACACTGAGGGAAGAAGCTGTGCAGATCCAGCTGGAGAGACAAGCGCTGTGAAATGTCAGAGGCAAGGGTTATAAAGTTCATCTTCTTGTGAGTGGTGCAAAGGGGCACAGGGGTCTACGTGGTTTGGGGGGCTGCCTGGTTCAACTTTGGTCCAAACACCTCTAATCCTATCCAAGACGTGTGTGCTGGGCTGGTCAGTGTGGTTTGGACCTGAGCTGTGTCCAGTGCCCAGCCCCCTCTCCCACCCCAGGCACAGAATAAATCAGTGAGTGGTCGCATTTAAGAAGAGAGGATAACAGGATCATGGAAGGCAGAAGGGAGCCGACGCAGACAGGAGAAATCTGATGGCACCCAACTACCAAATGATAAAGCGCCTGGGATCGGGAACGCTTGAGGGTGAACGGATGGACATCGAGCCCAGAAGCAGCAAAGCCCACGGAAGAGAAACATTCGCATGTGTGATCACAGGGGCTGAAGGGAACAGATATCAAACATCACTATGAATGGGGGGAGAGCAGAGTGGGGACCCAAGGCCCACCTGTGGGTAACAGGACACGCTCGCACAGGGGAGTCTTGGGGAGTAGACAGGCTAGTGAGGCTCAATGAGGTGGCAATGAAGCATCCAACTTTTCTCCAGTTCCAGAAGGCTTCCTCCCTCCAACTGTCACGGTCCCAGTTCTGCACTACTGTGGAGATGAGAAATGGAAATGCGGGAAACCTGGGATGGATGAACCCCGTGGGACCAATAGTGGAATGGAAGCTGCAGGATGGGTGGAGGGAAAATGGGGTGGAGAGGGGGAGCCAACTTCAGGGATCTACCTATAACCCCCTACCAGGGAGACAGACACTGGGGGAGAGGACGAGGGGAGACATCGAGCAGTGCAAGTTATGACAAAACAATAATTTATGGAGTATTGAGAGTTGGTGGGGGAGCCGGGAGCAAGGCTGGAGGGGAAGGGATGGGAGGCTGAGGTCAGAGGCTCGGATGGAAAGGTGGAGGTTCAGACACAATGACAGCTGCAGGCACGTGAAGAAGCGTGGCACAATATATGTATTTATGTATTATGTGAAACGATGTTTGAGCCCCCAATAAAGTGATTAAACATGAAAAAAAAAAAAGAAGAAGAGAGGACACCCTTGTGCCTGCAGGCTGCTCCTTGACAACCCTTGTCTTACCAGACCTGTCATGGCTTGATGGCCTCCTTTGGAGGCATTAAGGAGTTAAATAGCTTTCTGGAGGCACACACGCGCGCGCGCACACACACACGATCCCTGTGAGACAGTCCTGTAGACAAACCAGGTGTGCCACTGATGGAGCCAGAGCCCTGGGGCTAGAGGAGCCCCATGGAGACCCACGCCAGTGTTGAGAGACTTCTACCCCCACTGGATCCACAAGACTTTCCTGTGATGCTCCTGCACCCTGCATCACTGCATGTGCTGCATGAGGCTGAAGAATTTACAGACTGGTAATGGACATCTGGACTCATATCCAATTTATGGACTTGACTCGACTGTGCTGGGACATTTTCTTAATGCGCAACTGCTCTTTGATCTAACGTTCTCTCTCACACACGCCTGAGTGTCTATGAATCTATTTCTCTGTCAACCCGGACAACACGTCAGGCCTAGCCTTTATAAGGAGCCCTTCCCCGGCCATGGCTTGACCCCACGGAGAGGGCTCTTCGGAACAAACCAGAGACCCAGCTCTGAAGGGCAGCCCTGGCCCAGGCAGTTGGGTCTTGATCTCCTCCCCTGCTATCTGGACCCACCCTCCTCCCCACCTAACTAGCCTACAGCAAAGCGATAAAGATAGCCTTCCTCCCCGACTCCTAGACCTTGACCACCATCCATCACCCTTCACTCCTCAGGGTCCTTATCTGAGCTGAAAGCCAGCTCAGAGCTGCAGTGGGCATCTCCCCAGCCTACCTTTGGTGAGGTCTGAGTGGAAGGCAGACCCGGAATCGGGAGAGCAGGAGGTGTGGAGTCAGGACTTTGAATTAAAGAGTCAAGGGTTCCAATGAGCACATTCAAAGACACGCAGACACGAGGGCGTGTGCCCATGAGATGGCCAGGGCACAGGCTCCTGGGCCCATACTGTCCAGCCAGGCTCTTGGCTCGCCCCTTCTGGAACTGGCCCAGACCCTGGAGTGCGGAGAGGCTTTGGTGCCCTCTGCTGGCTGCAGCCTGTCCTCCTGCCCAAATCTGACCGGCTCAAGCCTGTGTGCCCAACCCTGGCTTCATGGGGGACCCTCGCCCCTTTCAGTGTGGGGAGAAGAAAAGCCAAGAGGGAGGAGAGGGGGTGAAGGATGGGAGGAGAACAGAAAAGGAGATTCAGACCCTTCCTGTCGCAATACCCCCAGGATTGGGCCACAAGCCCCTCCACTGACCACAGCACTGCCAACTCCTCCCCCCAAAACCAAGAAGCAAACAAACTCACTGCCCTCAGTCCCTGCTGAAGCACAGCGCCCCTGGTGGGCATCCCAGGCAGGGGAGTAGAAAGCCTGGGCTTCCTCCCTCACACCTGCTGGGGGTTTCAAATGGCCAACCTTTGGCTCCCAGCCCGCCAGGTCACCGCTGCACCACCAGGCCGTCCTGCCAGCTCTTCAGGTGCCTGTGATGGCTCGCCGGAGACTCCCTGGGGACACAGCCAGGTGACGTGAGGGACAAGCCCTAGCGGATCTCAGGCTTCCCACGGCAGAGTCATCCCCTCCACCGCAGAGCCCTTTGTGGGGAAGACCAGGCCGTCCATTCCGGAAGGAACTGGGCTTGGTGCTGAGGGCCACCTCCATCGAGCTCCCGCACCCTCGTCTGCCAGACAGGTGAACTCACGCAGCCTCTGAGGGCCCACTCAGGGCCCGGCACAGAGCAGGGGCACCATCAATGCTGGCACTCGCTGTGCCCGCCCTCGGGCCAGCCGCTGCCACCGGGCTTCACAGGAGGGACGGGCATGACGGCATCCGTCTCTGCAGCCTGCCAGGCCTCATCGGGCGTCACATCTTCGGAGGAGGCCAGCTTTGAGGCACTGCATCCGGCAGGGGTCGAGAGAGAAGGTCAGCTGAGCTGGGCCCGCAAGTCCCTCGCTGGCCTGTCTAGACTTGGGACCATCAAAGGCAGTTAGTTCTCTTTCATGGTGGAAATGCCAAGGTACAAAGCCAATGGCCGTGTTTTCTCTCTTGTGGACACAACCCGCTCAGCAGAGAGAAGAAAGAGTACAGCTGACCTGCCGCAGGACGCAGAAACGTGGGCTGAGAGGCCACTGGGGCTCAGAGATCCCCTAGTTCAATCACAAGCCTCCCTGGGAGAGGCTCGGGGTCCTTCAAGAAAGAGTAAACAGACAAGCAGCCTCCCAGTCCACCCCACACATGCCCACAGCTCTCGGCAGCTCATGCTTCAGAAGCATCCCGAGAGGACTCCAAGCTCCACCCCTGAGGGCAGCAGCCTAGTGTGTTGATCATTGGCCCCCCCCAGGGAATCCGCCATCCCACAGAGCACCACCGGTGAGCTGAGTGAGGCCGGCGGGGCGCTAGGGCGCTGAACAGGGGAAAGCAGCACTTCTGGATTAGAAGGGACTAGGAAGAGAGACCGGGTAGCGTGATGGTTACATGGCTAGCTGCTAACCACCAAAGTTTGAAACCAAACTGCCCTGTGGGAGAAGCACGGGGCTTTCTATTCCCATAAAGAGTTGCATCTGGGAAGCTCCCAGGGCCGGTTCCACTGTGTCCTAAGGGCCTCTGAGAGTCGGCATCGGCTGATGGCCATGAGAAGGGGGGAAGGCCTGACAGGGTCCTCCCAAATCTTGGTCAGTGACAACCCACGTGGACCACCACGGTCCGTGCCAGGATGGGGAGTCACTGTGACCCACGGCCATGCGCTGTGCTCCTGTTCCTCAGAGCACCAGGACAGGACGTGCTCCTGCACCCTGCACTGTCCCCAGGCCCTGAGCCCCCATATCCATCTTCCCTCACACAGGCCCCGGCCCCTGGCCTTGGCCTTCCCCGCTGCGGAGGAGGGCCAGAGGCGCTCGCTCCCTTTGCCTTTAAGAAAGGTCTCTCAAGTGTAGCAGGGTCATTAGAGACTCTCCATTACGAACATGAATCCCCCCCCCCCAATAACCGGCCCCCACTGTGCTCTGCTGAAACCCCTTTCCCGCTGCATGCTGGAATCTAATGACATTGTGGTGACTCCCCTGTCCCCTCCCGCTAGGAGAGCAGTCTGCTTCCAGTCACTGGAATTTGATCTGGTCCTCTCCTCCCACCAGCCCCCATCTGCTCTGCTCGAGCTGTGACCTCCAGCTTCATGGCCCCAAGGGAGGGGGACATCTGGCTCCAGACCCTTCCTCTCCCTCCCCCTTCTCAGCGCCTCTGGGCTGAGGGCCAGGAGAGGGTTAGAAACAAATACCGCCACTGCCCTCCCCTGGGAGGACCGTCCGCTCCTCGGACTGTCCCGGCCAACTCCGTCTGAGTGTTCAGACAATGCTGCGCTGCAGGAGGGTGCTGGGCACAGGGTACCAGCAGGTAGCCTGGGCCCCACTGCCTTACAGAGGTCTCTCTGGGCCCCACTGGCCTCCCATCTCCCTTCTCCCCTCCAGAGGGCTCAGAGTCCACCACAAAGCCCCAGAGCTGAGGGGGTGGGGGTGGGGTGTCAGACTCTGATTATAAGTGACTCTTGCAGCTTCCAAGAGGAAAGACCTCTTTTGCCCCCATAGAGAGGAGAGGAAGTGGCCAGGGCCACAAGGAAGACACTCCCCACATGCAGAGACTGCCCCCCCCCCTAATGACTGCCTCTTGTGGGTGGTATCTGGGGAGAAGAGGCAGCCCTGCCCCTTTGCAGGAGGTGACAGTAACAGTGGGCTGCTTGGTGCCAAGGCTCTGAACACAAGAGTCCTGGGTTCCTGGAATTTGGGGTGCTCTGCTGTTGGGCTCCGCTGTCTTTCCAAAGGGAGGGGAGAAGTACCGTGCACTGTCCTGAGGGGCAGGTGCGGAGCTCTGGCCACTCCTGGACCCTGATCGCGGAGGGTGAGGGAAACAGGTGTAGGGACCCAGTAGCTGTGTGGGCCTGGAAGCACAGTGCCAAGGCAGAGATGCTGGGGAGCTCTGGAAAATAGGCACAGGCTGTCTGGTGCTCCCCTCAGTGTCTGAGAACACAGGACTGCCCTCGTGCCACAGGCATGAGCTCCACAGCTTCCCAGGCAGGGCGCACAGTGCTGTGGGATGGGGCAGAATTCATCACCCCAAAGCCTTGTCAGAGCTGCCCAGGTGCCCTGGGGGTGCTGAGGGTTCCATGTGGGCTGCTCACTGCGAGGTCAACGGTTTGAGCCTGCCAGCTGCTCTAAGGCACAGAGTCCTGGGAGGGTCTCGGCTCCCCTGGAGATTGGCGGCCTAGACACTGTACCGAGGGTCACCATGGATCAGAACAGCCTCGACGCTGGTTTGATTCAGTTCAGGGTTTTCGGAGCTGCAGAGGGGCCTGGTGGCACAGTGGCTAAGCACTCTCCTGCGGTCCAGAAGGCTGGTGGCTTGAATCCTCCAGCTTGCGGGCCAATGTGATGTCACCACATTGGGGCGTGACCTCAGATCTGCCAGCCCTTCGGTCTATTAGATGATGGGACCCCTGGGTGAGTGCCCTGGGTGAGTGCTCACTGCTTTCCTCCCTGCTTTTTTTTTGGTTTGGGGGGTGGGGGTGGGTTGGTAGGGGGAAGTACGCGATATTATGACGTGTGTCCTCTGTTCCCTAAGAAAACGTGCACAGAAGAGCAAGCTCAACCCACCATACTGGCACACACTTGCATACACGTGAAAGGGAGTGAGTGGGGCACCCAGTAAGGGCAGGGAGAAGAAGTCCCAACCCCAAAAAGACTTACCAGTCACACCCACAACTTCCAGGCTGAGCCTGCTTTGTACACGAGTCATGGCAGGAACAGAGGTGCTGTGGGGAAGATGGGAAGGACGGGGGATGAGCAGGTGGGGCTGCAAGGCAAAGGCTGGCAGGAACAGGGACTCTGAAGGAGCGCCAGGTGGGCAGAGGAAGGCGTGTCAGGGAGGGGAAGAGTCCAGGGGAAGGGACAGAAAGCAGCAGGAAGGACCACTCTGAGACTGTTCTCTGGGAGTGCAGGAGAAAGACAAAGATGGGGAGAGAAGACCTAGGGTAGATGCCCCACTCTCAGGGAGAGACCAGGCAGGTAGAACAAGAGCAAGAGCCACCTGAGAAAGCAGAAGGCCAAATTCCTGAGCTGATGAAAGCCCAAAAGGCCAAAGGCCACACTCACTAATGAGGTCACACTGACAAAAGAAATGAGGACTCTGAAATACCCTGAGGATTTGGTGCTCAAGCCCACCCTTAACTCATGGTGACCCCATCCCTACACAGCAGAACCCAATGCTGCCCCATCCTGGGTTGCAGGTCAGACGCTTGGCTTCACGGGGCTTCCATTGGCTAATTTTCTGAATCGGATCTCCAGGTCTTTCTTCCTAGTCTGTCTGAGACAGGAAGTGCCACTGAAGCCAAGTTAGCAGCACAACACTACAACCCTCCGCTGACAGGTGGCGGGGGGGGGGGGGAGAGACTGTACAGGAAGATGAGGGGCTTTGCATCAAACGGGGGTCTCCTGCAGGAAAGGTGAAAATTCTACCTCCCTACAAGTACCCCTAAAAGGGCGGAGATGGGGGAAACGCCCGCAATCACACTTCTTAAAATGTCTCATTGGAAGAAAGGTTCCTTGTACTGTTGGTAGGTACTTGTGTCTGGGGGCAGCCAGGAAAGGGTCTGTCATAAAGTAAATTTGAAAAATACTTAATGAGCCAAACCAAGACAAAACCAGTGTCAGTCGAGGACAAAAGAAACACATTCATAGACACTCATGTGTGCTTAAGAAAGAGGTTTGTGTACAAGAGCAATTGGATATTGAGAAAACATCCCAGCCCACTCGAGATCAAATCCCTAAGTCCAATGTTAGCCCATCTGTTCAATACCCATCTATATAGTCCTCTTCAGACTCACACAACACATGCAATGACCCTGGATGCAGGAAATTCACAGGCCAGTGGGTGGAAAGTCTTCTGGATCCAGTGGTGGTGGAAGCACTGGCAGGAGTCTCCACGTATTCCTTGAGCTCTGGAAACGACTGCCTCGGGGTCGTTTCCTGTGACTTCTCAGAAATGTCTCCCAGGGGGTAGCCTTGTCAGTAAGGAGTCTCCAAGGAAGTGAACAGAGAGTCTCCTGCCTCCAAGGAGGAAAATGCAGGAGTTCCCAGAATCCTCAGGGGAAGGCCAGGCCCACACAGAGGCCTCCCTGGCTATGACCTGACTCGCAGACGAGACTCCACCCCTTCACTCTTCATCCTCTCACGTCTCAAATTGACACCAGATTATGTAATTACCACAAAACCCTCTGCGGAAGATTTCTTTGGACCCTTAGAGGTGTTCAGGCATGACATAAATTAGCGCTATTAGCAGGGTCTTCCCAATTTATTGGACTCCGAAACTTTTTTCCACAGGGAGTTGGTGAGAAGATATGTACTCAAAATGAGCAAGACTCAAAGTGATGCAAAATTCCATCTAGAGAAATTGCTGTATAGGTAAGCAGGAACTCAGTATTTCCCCCCCAGACCCTGCTGACTCAGGTGACCCTACATGTGTCAGAGTTAAACCGTGCCCCACAGGGGCTTCCGTTGCTGATTTTCCAGAAGTAGATGGCTGGGCCTTTCTTCCAAGCTGCCTTTAGGTAGACTTGACCCTGGCCTTTAGGTTAGCAGTCCAGCATGCTGTCTGCACCACCCAGGGTTTAGAGTGGGATGACACGGTTAGTTTGTCTGTATCAGTCAGGGGACAGTCAGGGGGCAGAAACCGCCATCGTTACCTTAACAGAGAACTGATCTTAAGTAACTGCTGGCCTTGGGAGGAAGAAGCAGGACACCTGA